>SNQJ01S0181980.1:0-11348 GCA_010110895.2 Picea sitchensis | reverse complement strand
ATGATAATTCATGTTTGGGGTGTTGTAAGAACCCCCCGAGTACTAATCTGTGTTGCGAAACAAGTATCATCAACCAGTTAGACTAATTCAAGGATGATCAAGAGATTGAAGAATGTTCCTCCAAGAACTTTCTCGCATTCTGGCAGCAGTTGGGATATCCGTCTCTCAGGAAGAGCATATCTTCACAGCAGTCAAGAATCTAGTTGTCTCTCCACATGACGAGTTAAAAGTCTCGTCGTATTCCTCTTGTCAATTTGTTGAAGGGAATAAAGAATCATGGATAGAATTCAATGGAGAGCAACCAGTGGAACCTTAGATTGAGGAATCCTTAGCATGTCTCTCAGCAGATCATGTATGTACTCCGAAGACCAATCATCTTGAAGACGATAATCTGCATTGCATGGTAGAGGAAGACATTCAGTGTGACCTAAACAAAGAAGAGAAACAAGAATATAGTGATCCTATTGAAACATGGTTTCAATTAGTTATTAGGTCACACCACTCTTTTATTTTCCATTATTGCTTGATCTCATCATCAAAGCGGTTGGTCCTTCATACTTCGGTATGCATTAAAATTTATCTTTTAAACCTGAGTATGAATATATTTATAACCTTGTTACGCACATGGCTTCACTGGAAGTATTCCTATACTTGAAGGGAATTTTCTTTTGTTCAATTAGAGTAGGATAGGTAAATAAATAAATAAATGTTGCACATAAGTACAATACAATCTACTTTCATACTTTTCATAAATGGTAATGTCAAAAGCTAATAAAGCAATCAGTTTAAGATCTTTTGTTCCTATAGTAGATTTATTTTTAAAAGTCATGATGATTTTGTTTGGAATCTTATGAGAAGGGAATCTCTTCATCCTCCGAATGCACACATGATACTGGAAGGGTTTCAAAAGCAGAGAAGACATTCTTTTCAACGAAAGATAACACTTAAGGGAGTGCTTCATGACCTATTTCTTCAAAATTCTTCTTTTTCCTTAAAGTTGTTAAAAATGATGCATTCATGTTTTATACTTACCTATCAATTCACGTACTAGCAACGTACCTTTCATTTCGAAAACACCTCCTGGTTATGAGAATGTCGACGTAGGTCTTTTAAAAGATTCAACATTAATGGATTCATTTCTTATTCTGCCACCCGATATTCCTTCTCCTTTTGTTGCCTCGATCAACATGATATCGACCTCTGTTAGTGAAACCCATGAGTCTTATGACCCTTGGATAGTTCCTAGCTCTGACAACTGTCTCCGTTATGGTGACCGAATGCCTTTAATTCCGGTAGAATCAACTTATCAAGCTATTCAGTCGGAAACTCCTTCTCCTCCTTCTCTATGTGATATGTCTCCCAACCCATTCCACGTGATCTTCCCTACTGATGAGATGATCATAACATTCATGTCTTTGGAAGATACTCCATGGGACGATGAACATCATCATTCTATTCTCTTCCTGGAACCTGAGACCATAGAGAGTTACCAACGGATTTTGAAACTGTCTATAGTTGTTTTTATTTCCTTTGTTCCTGAATCAACACACGATGTTTTATATGAAGGGAACTTGGGTAATATCTCACCTACCATCCCTCTTGACATATCAATTAAACCCGGAGTCGTGGAAAATGTTCATATCGGTGCTTCATGTTCTACTAACGTGGCCCACACTTATAAATCTCTTTTCCAAGAATTTTGTGACATCTTTGCCTGGAGTTATGAAGAAATGCATGGTATTGATCCTAATATTGTTGTGCATGAGATTAAGACTTACCCAGACGCTAAAATTGTTCGGCAAAGACTTCGCCCAGTACATCCACGTAAAATTGTTGCTATTAAGCTTGAAGTTGAAAAACTTCTTAAAGCTGGTTTTATCTATCCTGTGGCTTTGGCTGATTGGGTGTCCAATCTTGTTCCAGTTACTAAGAAACAAAGCATGATCCGTGTTTGTGTAGATTATAGGGATATTAACAGGGCTTGTCCCAAAGACAACTATCCAACCCCTTTCGTTGACTAGATTGTTGACGATTGTGTCGGGAGTGAAATCTTCTCATTAATGGATAGTTTCTCCGACTATAATCAAATCAATATTATGCCCGCAGATCAACATAAGACTGTTTTCATTTGACCTTGGGGAACCTTCGCATACCGGAAACTACCTTTCGGTCTCAAAAATGTTGGTGCGACTTTTCAACGCGCTATGTCTTACGCTTTTCATGACATTAAACACATTGTACAACCCTATCTCGATGATCTACCGACACATTCTATGTGTCGTCATGATCACCCGGCACATCTACGGGCCATTTTCCTACGTTGTCATTATTATCACATACAATTGAATCAACACAAATGTGTTTTCTGTGTGAAGTCTGGACGAATTATTGGTTTTATCGTGTCTATACATGGGATTAGGGTAGACCCCTTGAAGTTTGAGGCTATCCTAAATTTACTTCCTCCTTCCAAACTATGCTAACTCCAAATTTTGCAAGGGAACGATACTTTTTACGTCGATTCATTCCCAACTATCTTGAATTAACGAAAGGATTTAATTGACTTCTTAAAAAGGGTTATGATTTTGTATGGGACGACACTGCCAAAAAAACCTTTGAAGCTTTGAAACTCACTTTAACCCGTACACCATTGTTGTTTCCACCTGATTATAGTCGAGATTATTTCTTGTACTTAGTTGCTTCGGACTCTACCATTGCTATGGTTCTATTCCAAGAGGATGATTCACACAACGAACATGTTATATATTATTTGAGTCGGAGTCTTACGACCATCGAAACCAAATATTTACATGTGGATAAATTGGCCTTGGCAGTTGTTCAAGTTGTTCAACATTTTTGTCACTAGTTCTTATTACGCAGAACCACAATCATTTCTGATTGCAACCCCATGCAACACATCCTTACTCGACAATTGTTGGAGGGGAAGTACTCTAAATGGATAGTTATTCTCCAGGAGTTTGATTTGGAGTTTGAACGCGCCAAGTCAAAGAAGTCTTTGGTTTTTTCTGAATTGATATGTGACCTTCCCTCTATTGAAACAGAAATTGTGGCAGAGGATTCCTTACCTAACGAATCTCTCTTTCTTATCAGTTCTAACGACATATGGTACGAAGATATTATCATTTATCTCCAAACCCAAACTTTTTGTCCTGGTCTTTCTAGTACAAATCATCGTTGTATCTGGTATCAAGCTTGTCAATACATCATCCTTGGTGATACCCTTTCCCGTCGTGTTATTGATTCCATATTTCGACAATGTCTCACCTACAATGAAGCTGAGAAAGCTTTGAATGACTGTCACTCTAGAGAATATGGCAGGCATATGTCTGGGTATGCCACTACCCAAAAGATCTTACGAGAAGGTTATTTTTGGCCTTCATTGTTTAAGGACTGTATCATTGTCGTCCAGGAATGACATGCTTGTCAAACCTACAACAATAAGATCTGATCTCATCCTGCTCCCTTACATCATATAGTTTTCTTTGGTCCATTCGCTAAATGGGGCATTGAGTTCATGACATGTAACCCTCACTCGGTCGAGGGGCATGGATACATTATTGTAGCTATGGATTATTTCACTAAGTGGGTCGAGGTGATACCTACATTTGATAATACCGGGAAAACTATAGTGTTATTCATATTCAATGATATCATTACTAGATTTTGTGTCCCTCAAGCCATCGTCACTGATCACAGTAGTCATTTTCGTAATTTGATGATGTCTGAACTTACCGAAAAGTTGGGTCTTCGACATGAAAACCCAACCCCCTATTATACACAGGCCAATGGCCAAGTTGAAGAAATCAACAAAGTACTCACTACTATGCTTCGACGGATGGTAGGAATTCACAAGTCAAATTGGCACGCAATGCTCTTATCGGCATTATGGGCCTATCGGACATTCGTTAAGTCTACCACGGGGTTCACACCTTTCCAGTTAGTATACGGTATTGAAGCAATTTTGTCGATTGAATGTGAAATCTCATCTTTGAAACTAGTTGTCGAACTTCTCCCTAACACCTCAGTTCAAGAGGAACGTCTTTTGTATTTGATGCAATTAGATGAAACCCGTCGTAATGTGGCCTTAGTCATTGAAACTCAGAAAAAGCATGTCAAAGCTCAATATGACAAACATGTCAAACCACATGTATTTTATGAGGGTGATCTAGTTCTCCTTTACGGACGGGGTCGTGACTTACTAGGGGCCGGTAAATTCGAGCCCATGTGGCGGGGCCCTTGCATTGTGAAACGAGTGTTGGAGAAAGGGGCTTATGAGCTGGTAGATTATGACGGAATTCCTTTAAGTGAACCTAGAAATGGGCTTTACTTGAAGAAGTATTATGCTTAAATTATTTTTGCATGAGTGTTGTGTATTTTTAGTGTATCATACTCTTGTGTTCTTTTTCATTTTTTGGTTCCACCTTTCGGTTGCTTACCTTGCATTGTGTTTGGTTTCCAGATGTCGGTATCTTTGTTTCCCTATATCAGCTTTGATGATGGTGCTAGTCGTAATACTCAAAACTTAGCATCTGTTTCCTGAGAAATCTATGCACCTACAGATAAATTGATCATTCTACATGGTGTTTGCCTTGGTCATGCAACTGACAATATTGTGGCAGTGCAGTTATCGAGTTGTTAACTGACATCGTTTCACTTGGAATCCGTCATCTTATTGTACGACTTGATTCACAGTTAGTAGTACTATAGTTGAGTAATGTTTATTCCATCTTAAGTCCTACTTTGTTACGGGTATATTTACGAATTCGCCTCTTGGAACGACATTTTGATTATATTGAATATCAACACATTCCTAGATGTCTAAATACATTGACAGATGCATTGGTCAATTATGTGTTAGACAGACATTTGAGACATTTATAAATCCAATCACACTTTTCACAAAAATAAGTAAGTGGTTAGGAACTTTATATTTATAACAATAAAAGTTTACAAAGTGTTTTGTCCAAAGACCAAAATATCAAAAATGTGAAGCTCATAGCTTCATGTACAAAAAGCATCAAGGATGTTGCTCGCTATAACAAGCTATTGTTTGTGCTAATTTATGAAGCAGTCGGTCGATAGATGCAGACACTTGATTAGTCATCGGATAAATAACACAAAAAACATTTGATATCATTAAAATAACAAAAACATTATATAAACAAAAAAAATTCTTCTTACCTATGTTACACCATTGGGACCCATCAAGAAGAGCTAGGTCTGGATCCCCACGGAAATCTACCCCGGCATACGCATAATATTCCACCATGAGTTGTTGATTCCTCAGCCATTGGAAGAAGACATCGTCATATTTTACGATGGGAACACCACCATGTCGATCCATAAGATCTACCCACCTCTTCATTCATGGATCCTATGGAGCGGGTATACCCCACTCCACCTGCAGACGTAGGACAGGAACCCTCTCCAGAAAGAAGGATACCAAAATGGACCCATATCCAAATTGCTTCAACCGACAATTTCGGCACTTGGTAATTTGTTTCTTCATATTTTTTAGGACCCACTCACACCAGTTGAAGACTTTGGGCTCCATACATTCTATCGCGTACTAAAAATGGCTCTACAAAGCCATATGGGGAGTTTCACTCCATGCCATGCGATTAATGGTGTAAAGGATAGTCTGCAATGGAAAATCTCGGGCATCCCTAATGGCTACCTTGCCACTGTGTTTCTCGGTACCTGGCACACAATGGTGGCGAACGTAATAATCCATTGGTTCACCTCCACCCCTGCTACCTGTAAGCGACACCCGTGAACCACGACCAGACAGCCCTGTCAGGAAATAGATATCATTTATATCTATTGTGAGTGTGTGGACACCCACATGAAATTCCTTCTCGTTCACATCCCACATGTGAACCAAGTACTCCAGTAGTCTCAACTGGGCTCTCATGCCCTGAATCCTGAAGAATTTTAGTAGCTCGCATTGCCTTAGAGCCATAACTATCCACTAGTCATTCCTGATGAAGTAATCATCTTCTTCATGCTCTCGCTCACGTCACTCCAACATCTTGACCAAGGAAAGTCTGCCAAGGAACAATAAAATAAGATTAGAAACATAAAATGCTTTCCTGGGCGTTTTTTCTAGTTAGGTTTGTCTTTTTAAATTTTTTGTTGCAGTCATCGTAGCGCTGCGCAGAGCGATGTCGTCACACCTTGCCTATAGGATCACCTACGACGGTCTTATATCATTGCAATTCACGATATGGGGCACCTGCGACGATATTAACGCGCAGAGCGATGTCGTCGCACCCTGCCTATAGGGTCACCTGCGATGGTCCTAGATCGTCGCAATTCACGATATAGGGCGCCTGCGACGATCTTAATGCGCAGGTAGCCCCAAAAAATTGACCCAACACACAAATTTGACCAATGAAAATCAATTTTAAAACCCTGAAAAGATAAAGGAGAAGAAGGTTACATGTTTAGCGGAGACGGTTCGCGAAATGATCCACCACACGCTCCGCAATCGACAATTGAAATTCGGGGAGCAAAAGGGCTTTGGAGCACTATTTGGGTAAATTTGCAAATGAAATGGTAAAATGGTGTTTTTGGCCTTTTTTATTGACTTTTATCACTTTTTATTTGCAAAATAATATTATTTTTATTTTATCCATACCCTAAAGTCTTAACAACTTGGCAAAGTGTTGACTTTTGTAGATTAAAAGGTCTAGAGATGAGACGTTGGAACAAGGGTCCACCCATTTTTTATTTGTTTTCACATATTTTTCTTATGTACAGATCCTTTTAGGGTTTTTCAGGAAAAACTCCAAGCAGAGTCTTAATTCTTTCTCATGCTTGTGAAACCATGAGAATGTAATCAAGTCTTTTGTCATTTTTTCGGACTCGCATTGGTAATACGAAAAACGAAACCTATGGAGTATCTTTTAAGCTCTTTTCAAGCTCCTTAAACATGAAAAGATGGTCGAGAGATCTTGTTCTTTTCACGCTTGTAAAAGTATTTGAAGAAAACATCTCATGAGCGATAGGTTATCTCTTTTTCGGTCTCGTCAGATCAACTTACGAAAAATGACCAGATGGATCTTTTTTTAAGTGTTTTTCAGACTCTCTAAAATTGAAAAACCCTGAGTTTTCTTTCTTTAGACTCATTAAACAAACATCGGAAGACCCATATGGGATTGAACCACTCCTTATTAGGGTTCGTTAAACATACTTTGAGAGACTCGTCTGAAGGATGAGCTTATATTTACAAGCATATGTTATCCTCCTCAAGCTTGCATAAAAATAAAGAGGTACTCACTAGAAATGGTTGCAAAAAATTGGGAAAGAAATGTGTCTTTGTATTTGTGTTAGTGGTCGAAATAGTCGCTCTTGAACATGAAACCCCCCTTAATCATTGTATCTGGGTTGGAAAAACCATTTGTCTCTCGTTTGACCATCCACAAGTTCATATGTTGGGTCCTCCTTGAGTCAATGTTGTCAAGACAATTGTCGTGTCGTTCATATGTTCAAGAGAAGTCCAACCTAAACAAGTCTTCTATCGAGTCAGTCATCTGCAGTTATAAATTTTCTACCATGTCGGTCTTCCCTGTGTCAGTTTCGGATCACTTCATACTTTGATCTACTTCAAAATTTGTTACATATTTCATGTCATTGATGGGGGATACATCAAGGCCCTCCTATGACGAGTTTTTTTCCTGTCAACTTCAACTCATTATCCAGAAACAAGATTTAGAAATCATTTAGTACCTTAGAACCTGCATGCCTCAATGGCAGGTTTCTTCTCTTTCGACAGTGGGTTCACATCATTGACCCTTGATTGAAATATTCCATCGAGTGTTCGGATTCAACTCATTTATTCACATTAGTTGGTTTGTACTAGGGTACCTTGGGAGTCATTGACATCAATAGTGATTTCTCTCGCACTTGTTAACGATTTTCATCAATGATCGATAATCAAGTGGTTTCTACCATGTTCGACTTCAACACATGTAATCACATGGCTAGACTCGTACTTAGGGACGATAGAAATGAAGACCCTAGATCTTGTCATGTTTTGGTCCAGGTTGCGACGGAGTATTCATGAGTTTGCACTAACACATAGATCCACTATGTATGTCTCGTGGCTATGTTCGAATTTGAATTCTTTTAAAGCATAGATTCACAGTGTATTCATGGTGGCTATGTCGAATCATGATGGCATGGATCCACAGTGTATGTTTAGTGGTCATGACTCGCTTGACACTTATGATTAGAGTCACTTGTAATCTAAGCATGGGAATGCCTACATCAGAAAATGGTATGTTATTATGCAGATGCTTGATTGTTTGCAGGTCCCTGATCGATGCGCTCCTTGTTTTCGACACACACATTCTACAAAGTATTTCAGTTGTCACGAGTTCTAGCTTCACACTTTGGGGGGAATTATGTTACACATTATTTTGGTCACCTCAGTGGTCAACTGACAATATGTCTTCATGTTCCCTGAAAATATTAAGAGAAGACTTTTTCCATGAGAAAAATGATTTTCTTTCCTCTTTCAAAAACCATGTCAAGGAAGGTTGTCGCATCCTACCATATGCATAGGGTGTGACGATGCTTAAAGCATAGGAAAAATCATCGCACTCTACCTTAAAACTGGACTGCAACGTCGTCACATGTTGCTTTTGCATAGGGTGTGACGATGCTTAAAGCATAGGAAAAATCAAAATTCACGAATGTTCTAGAAGGGAATCTTCTAGAAGATAAGGTGGTCTTCGATCGGTTTGGATCTTATTCGTTTCTCTGATTTAGTGGGATCATCCTAATCTCCTCATCCATCTCTCTTTCACACAATATAAAGAGGGATCTCTTATGGAAAAGACTAAGGTTGAATCGGCTAAGATTTGTATGGCGAGTTCTACTTCATATTATGCTTGAGAGCTTTTCTTTAGTTCTTCAAGTCAAATTGTGGATCTTCTTCATTCAAGGCATTGGAGCAAAAGTGTGTGTGTTGAAGCAAAGAGTCATTGAAAGGGAACCTTGCAACATCAATACATGGGTTGTATTCTCCACTTTCTATTTCATTTAATACAGCAATACATTTATTCCCTATAAAAGCATCTTGTCTTCTATTGTAATTCCTTGATCATATACATAGACTTCATTAGAATACATATATCTTTGTTTTCCCTCTTTGTTGGTTTGTGATTCTTAGACAGGCTTATTATTCTGCAAACTCAAGGAAGGAGCTACAAAGACAACACTAGCGAGTATCAAGCGTCATTTAAAAGGTATGTCACTTGTACCTCACTAAACTAGTTCATATGATAATGAAGTTTAAGGCGAAGTGTGTATTATGTTTTGTTTTGTTCTAGTTTCTTGTGGAAGTTGGGGAGATCTGTTTGTGTCCTCACCTACCGATTTGTCTGATAACAAATAGAGAAGACAACTTTCTGATGTCATTTTGGGCACTTTGAGTTCTTGGTCATGGCTTTCAGGTTGACCAACGCACCAGCCACATTCCAATCTTGTATGAATCATATTTTCAGAGGACAGTTGCAGAAGTACCTTTTGGTATTCTTCGACAACACACTGATATACACCAAGAATTGGGATCAAAATTTGGCACAATTGGAGGAGGTCCTGAGCATTATGCAGACTCAGTCATTATATGCCAAGGAATCCAAGTGTGGCTTTGGTATGAGATAACTTATGTACTTGGGGCAGATCATCAGTGAACAAGGAGTACAGGTACATTGGGAGAAGATCAGGGAAATTCTAGATTGGCCAACACCCAAGAACATCACATAGATGAAGGGATTCTTTGGGTTGTGCAGTTACTACAGGAGGTTCGTAAAGGGGTTTTCACAGTTAGGAGCGCCACTCACAGATCTGACAAAGAAGGGTGTTTTTCAGTGGACCGAGGAATCACAGTGTACCTTTGAGAAAATGAAGGAGGTTATGAGCACATGCCTTTTGTTATAGAGTGTGATGTTTCGGGAGTGAGAATTGGAGCAGTTTTGATGCAGGGAGGTCACCCCGTTGTTTTTTAGTGCAAGAATCTCAATGAGTCAAAGAGACTCTATTCTATATACGACAAGGAAATGTTAGCCATCATGCATGCATTGAAAAAGTTCAAATAGTATTTGGTAGCCACCAGATTTGTGGTGAAGACAGATCACAACAGTTTGAAGTATTTCCTAGATCAGAAAGACCTCAATGAGAGGCAGCAAAAATGGGTCTCTAAGATCCAAGACTTTGACTTTGACATTGAGTGTGTTAAACCTGAAAGGAATGTTGTAGTCGATGCGTTATCTAGGAGGCCAGTAGGTTGTTCAATAATTGATATATGCACAGACTGGAAGGCACACTTGCTAATAGAGTACTCCAAGAACAAATTCTCCTGCGAGGTAATGGATGGGCAAGTGGTGGATGATAGATATCGGGTATTGGATGACATCATCTTCTATAAGGACCGGATCTACTTAGTTCCAGAATCTACCTTGAAAGAAAATATTTTGAAGGCTTGTCATGACTCACCCATAGCCGAACATCAAGGTTCTTCAAGACGTACATGCAGATCATGGAGATATTCTCGTGGAAGGGTCTCAAGGATGTGTTATCACTCCAGGAGTCTTTCCCTAACTGAAAAGGGAATGAGCCTGGTAACTTAACTTATTCTTTCAATGTTTACTCAAGTGGATCAAGTCGGGTGACTGATACAAGGTTTACTCAATCAAAACATGCATAGACATAATAATATAGACAAGGCTTTTAGCTAACTCTGTTTAGATGACTTAATAAACGTGAATGTGTGGAGAGATCTTATCCTATCAGCAGAAACATACATAAACAATATATATGAATGGCCAATATAATAAGCAAGGAATACTTGTAAAGTTTAGTTTATCAGAGTAATGACAAGATGACAATTCTCAGACACTAGATAAGCATAAGAAATGAAAAAAATCATTCAGATACAAGCATAGAATGGACAAGAGGTAAATCTGAACATTATAGGCAAAAGAAACTTATATTATGAAATGCTATGAGAAGTTTGGGAGTACAAGCAATGTATAATTCCCCAAAGTCAAACCCTTTAGTCTATAAATTTGATAGGCTTTATAGCCTTTACAAGCAGTTTCAGATCCTCAAAAGATGGATCTAATAACCTCTTCTCCTATCTCAAATTCGAATTTGTGAGGTGGTTGGAAAAGACATAATTTTTTGGAAATATGTTGCTCAAAGATTGACCCATATCTCTCCAAGAAAAACCATTGTGTACAAACTCGAAGAGGCTTTTGTAGATTGGTTTGTTGTGAGAAAAAACCTCTCTCATCTCTTTGAGATTCATTTTCATTTTCCTG
>SNQJ01S0181979.1:0-19196 GCA_010110895.2 Picea sitchensis | reverse complement strand
TAAGTTTCGCAGTGGAGACACTTGATGCAAGATCCATGCACTTGGTCACATATCACACATCGCTTCCGAAAAGAGGCTGGACTGATTTTCAGAATGCCATCTACAGGTTCCATGGTTTCATAATTCAAAAATGTTACTTGATTATTAAAGCAAGCACAAGTAACATGGACCCAAAATCCATGTGTTTTGGTTGGTTTCAGGGCACCACCCATTACAGGGCAAAGGCAACAGCATTGCGGTCTAATTTCTGTCTTTGCTCTCTGTCAAGCTGTACAAACCCAACTGTCAAGTGACTCAGTCACACCAGAACAATTTTGGTGGACTCCAATATTGCATCCATTGCAGATTATAATTCTCTCTCCCTAGCTTTGATGGGCGTTTTCCCTTCCTCGTTAAAGAATCCAAGTCCATGAACCTCACGTTTATAGAACTTGTTGAGCCAAATCAAAGAGAAGCTCATTTGAACCCCCGACTATAACACTGAGCTTCCATTTCCTTTTGTTAGATCCCACCTGCTTATCCCATCGCGACAGGCTCATCGACTTACCTTTTCCACATTCAGGTTCTCTCAAGGTTCCCCTTGAGGTCTCACAGCTTTGAAAATAGTAGGACCCCTTTCTAGTCCAAATAAAATACTTCCAACGAGCTTTACACTCTTGTCTACATGCATACGATGAGCCATGAACTCCAACAATTTTGTTTGTGCAGTGAGCCTCTCTGGAGAGTACTCCTTCGATTTCTTATACTTTTTCCACATGTAAAGAAGATCTGCATCTCATTGATTAATTTCCTTGGCTTCTGTCTTTTCTAAAAGCGGTGAGTTCTCAAGGACCAAACTAGCATTAGAATTGGCAGAGTCAAATACCATATATAGATACAATTCCTCTTGGCTGATATGTGGACTGTTATATTCACTCGGCGGTGTGATCAGCTTCGGTGGTGGTGGTGATTCAGCGAGGGCTACTGAAAGCGCGGTGAAATTAAAGAAACTGTAGGTCTCATAATGAACTGTGCAGCTTGACATTAAACCCTGAAGGCCTTGACTTCCTGGATAATTTGACAAACTATGGTTGATTGTCTGTGAAAAACATGTTGTGAAATCGTCACTAGATATATCTCTGGTGCACTTGGTCTGAGAATAAAAATTCCTAGACAAGGAGTCTACAGTTGTACCGAAAGCACATTGCTTCATTGCAGATGTCGCTTCACCAATTGTGAACAATTGTAGCATTGGTCCGCTGTTGTGTCTTCCTTGTATTGAAGCAGGCCTGATATTTGTCCAGACATAGTTGTGTTGAACCCAGTTCGGGACATGTGTTGAACAAGACTATTGAAGACCGTCTTCAGTTTGCTCTCAAACTTACTGCCTTTTGTATATTGAGCACCGTAATTGCAAAGAGCTTGCTTTTCATTGCACATATCTCCATGAAGAATAATGACCAAGGCCTGAATGGTAGTTATGTAAAAAATCCTGAGAAGGATCTCAAGAGAGCATGAAGAATCCCTTCCATGGTGGAATTTTATATTTGTTAGGATTTCCATGGCCTCTGGACAATAGAGACCCTGGAGTGTCGCATGGACATGAATGTTCCACAAATTCTGTTATGCAGAGATATAAAAATGATATCATCTGATTAATGAATGAATAGATGTTCCAAGCATAAATTGAATATTCTAAACTCATTAACGTTCCAACTTGGAGAGAAAAGAAGTCAATTCAAGAGATGAACCATGTTAACAAACCCTTGGGCAGCACAGTCGATTTTTTATATCTGTTACAACATTGGCTCCAACTAGGGATGGTAATTTCTCGTAAAGTGCCAAGAATAGTAGACCAGGTGCATATATCCATTGGGTGGCCTTACGAAATCATCCTCATCAAATCCTGAATGCTGTCAATTTACTTGCATCTTTGTGGAACGAAAAACTGCTTATTCATCCATTGGGCTATGGAGTCATAATGCTTTATAACAAAACCATATTGGATTCAAAACTGAACTGAAAAACATATTGAAAACCACCGCTTTAATCTAGTCCTTGAAGTCAAGCTTATTTATATACATCACCTACTCTAACTACTGAAAAATTTCCCCTGAATCAAATGATACGAAAATGCCAGTGAAGCCAATCCAATAATTGCCTACTTCTTTGAAACTTTCTCACACTTTCTTCGAGCAGGATGAAGCAGGAAATTGACAATCCCCATCTGACCTGTTGGTGATCATGGATTTGTAAACCTTTCATCAATTCTTGTGACCACATATTCATGATATAGTATATTCCTCCATCAAATGAATCCAAAAGATCAGCAAAAGGGTCTTGGAAAAATATATCGTCCTGAGGTTTTAAAACACCTAGAACTACTCTATGTTCTGATTTATGATGCTCAGGATCATTGAACATGGCAACCATATCTTTTTCATGAAACAAAGAAGAGCCTAAAATCTGATCTTCTGGCAAGAAATCATCATACATAGATTCACTAACTTCCTGTAAAGTTCCATGAAATACATGACTGACACCATTTAAAAATAGATTTACATTTTCAGAGATGGAAGAAATTTGACACTCATATCCGGGAGTGTGTGAAAGCTGTAAATATATGTGAGTAGGGGATGCAACATAGTTGTGCAGGGGAAGACCCTTCTCTTCCTTAGTTAAAGGAGAAGGTGGTCTATGTATTTCCTGAATGAAACAACAATCATTCCTTTCTATCTCTTTTTCAGGTTGACTGTGATGCCGAATATCCTCTTCTTGAGTAAATTCACAAGATCCAACATCTTTATGAGCCAACTCCTCCTCATACTGCTCATCTTCATCAACTTGAGAAATTTCTATTTTTTCTTCCTCCTCCTCAAGAGGACTTGTATCACAACAATCTTCAAAAAGGATTTCAGCAGAATATATCCTCCTACAATGTTGATGAAAAAGTGCGTGAAAGCATCTCAATGAAGGAATACTGGAATGGGGTAAAGATTTATACCAGAGTCTAGCATCTTGTTCCAATGAAAACATAAACAATTTCATGAGGACATCTTCATGATGTACATTTAATTCCTCCATGAGCTTGTGGAATTCAAACAAATGTTGACCAATATTGTCGTCCTCATATTCTCCAAATTTAGGAAGGATATCTTCCCAAATTTTAATGTATGGAACTGTGTTTGGAAAACCATAAAAATTTGTAAAGTCCAGAGGGGAAAACCTTGCAGCAATTCGAGCAGCGAACGAATTCAACATTTGAGACCAGTGGAGTCATGTTGACGGGCGAAACAGTCCATCCGTCAACTGGGAGAGTGGAACCAGTCCGGGGTTATCTAAATAACCCAAGCCGTTTGGTATGGACCACCCTGACGAGTTTAACGGCTCCGTTGGCCGCTCTGAGGTCTCGTAAGGCAACCAAAGAGAAAGTGATCTGAGCTAAATAATCTAAACTAAGGAAACTAGAAACTAATAAAACAAACTAAAAATAAACTAATCTAACTAAATAAAAGAAATCAAACTAAATTGGAGGAAACTAGAAACTAATAAAAGAAACAAACAAACAGCAACTATGCTAATCTAACTATGAACTACTAACTGTTATATTTACAAGATACTAACTATGATTATAATAACTCAAATCAACTACTTAATTGTCGGCTATGATCATTCTTTATTCCTGGAAATATACAATTATGGACCAAATTCTGATTTGGTTAAAACACCGCAAAACTCATGTGTTACATTTGCCCTAGGACAACCAAGGATCTATTTTGTCTTTTTTGTATTTATAAAATAGAAACTATTTGAAATAAAATAATCTAATCTAAATCTAACTAAACTACTAATTAATCAAAGCAATAAACGTCTAACTAATTAACACAGGCTTGACTCCAAGTTTGCCACAGTAGTATGATAGCTTCTTAAAGGCTGGTTGGAGGAAGAAATTCACACCGTTAAGCCCTCAAAGCCTCTCACAAAGGATCAGCTATAATGCTTCTGAAGTGGGTTCACCAGGGACAAACAAGACATAAAAAGAAATCATATGAGTTTAAGTTATAGAAGTGCAAAGAAACCTATTATCGCAGCAAATTCATATATGATAATTCAATTCATAAAAGAAGTCAAAGCTATCATTTATAATTTGAATCCACTGCTTTATTTATTGTCTTTTATCAAATTGGAAGTAACAAGGTATGCATAATAGCCAGAGCCTATCACTTGAATTGATTTAGATAGCAAGTAATACTAAACCGAGAAACAAAATGATATACAAAACTTAAACAAAGTGTCCAATGTGATGAGAAACAAAGCTATAACAAGCGCATCAGTGCATTTCGGTTTGAATGGCATTACATATCCTTGTTCTCCCCAAATGAGGGGTTGTTGATTATTACAAAATCAAAGAGTTTAAATAAGTTTTCACAAGGTAAAAACATGCCAGAATAATAGTAAGCAGTTTTACACAATCTGGGAATAAACCCAAAAATATCTTAAACTAAGCAACTAAAAAAGCAAGTAAAATATGTGAATCATCTCCTAGCGCCCATGGCCCATCCATTACAAATTCAGATTGCCACACCCAATGAACTTGCTAGAATCAAGTTAGAAGATTGTTTTATTCAGAAAATAATAACAAAATTGGTTATTCCATAGACTTAGCTACAAAATCGTTTGATTCACAGCTAGTCTAGGAAACATAATCTTTATGAGCAGGATATAAATCAAATCAAATCAAACCTAATTACTTTGCAATAATTAACATATTACTAATAATTAAATTAAATAAAAGCAGGCAGAGAATCTGTCCGAGGACCCGGTAGAGATACAATCGATACAAAATAGAAATGCTCTGTCTTTCCAATTGATACGAAAATGGAACAAATCTCAACAAGAAGGTTCAAAGAATGCCATCAATAGCCGGACCAAATCGTATGAGATGAAAACCATCATTATAGATTAGCATCTGATCCATATTATTATCAACATAACAAGCATTTAACAAATTCACACATAGCTGTAACCATAGAATCCAATCACAGATTTTCTTCGTTATGTTTCAAATAATCCACAAGTGAATTCATAACTGTAATTTCCTAATTAAAATCACAACAGCAGTCGATATCATTCTAGTAAACCACGATACATGAATTACTTCAATGTAATCATACCTAACTCCACAAATGCTCGATTCAGCGATCTTCACGTTAAAGATCACTCCATAATTAAGTCAAAGGGTTTGACAAAGTCATCAAGCAGAGACGTTTAATTATAGAAACAAATCCAAAAGATTTGATACAATCAACCATTCACCCAATCCCGAATCAAACACTCGTTATCATCGGAGTACAACTAGCATCGTAACAATTATTTATCCATTCGAAATTTGATATATAACAAGCGACATCACAATCGGTC
This sequence comes from Picea sitchensis, assembly GCA_010110895.2. Taxonomy (NCBI): domain Eukaryota; kingdom Viridiplantae; phylum Streptophyta; class Pinopsida; order Pinales; family Pinaceae; genus Picea; species Picea sitchensis. The sequence continues at coordinate 13,796 of SNQJ01S0181979.1, read as the reverse complement.
TCAATATAGAAATTATAATTAACCCAGTCAACCAATTGGCTCATCGTATGTAAGATATAATCAAATCCGAAACCCGAGATATCGTTTGTTTTCCAAGAATAGAAAAACCATTAATGGCAACATATTCAAATTAGATTATGATGAATCAAACTAAATTTAATCACAATCAATCCGGAAATTGATAAAACTTATGCATAACAGAGCAAGTAACCATATAGCAGAGCTTGTATTGTATTTGTATATATGAGTGAAAATTATACCATTATAGTTGTTGGAACTATGTCAATCTTGAATTAACAATTGCGTAGCGGAACTCAACATTTTGAACAAGATTGATCCAGCAAATCGTTGATTTTTATTAGGCATACTTTGCATTCTGACCATTGAGCATTGCCACTTGTTTCTCAAATCGTGAATTTTGGATTGCAATTTAGGAACATCCAAATAGTATCTTTCTAACCACAGTCCACATTGATCGCAAGGTGGAGCAACATCTTGAATTGAAGGGGGTTTTGATGATTCCCGAGGGTTTCATAAGGTGGCCTAATACCCGGATAGTCAGGGTTACACCTAAGACACGGAGGTAAGTTAACAACGAAATCACAAGGAGTTTCCACACCACAGAAACCCTCTTCAGCAAAAAAGCGTTCGATGCTCGAGTCAAAGTCCTCACTGATCATGACAGTCTCTGTTTTGGCAGGAGGCTTGGACTTATTTCTCTCCATGCAGAGATCATCCTTGCATTTTCTTGTTCTTAGTATTAGCTGCAGTCTTTGCTCTAGCCTTTGTGGTTATGGGCTTAGCAACTTTAGATCCGATATGGCGAATTCACGGTAGAGTCGGGTTTTAAGGTTAATTGAAGTAAAACATTGCTTGTAAGTGCAGGGTAGACTTACTCTCGGATACCCCAGGCTTATCGACACATGGTAGGTTTGATTCTTCAAAACCATTACGGTTGATAAAAACGGGCCAGGGGAGTAACCCGGTTCATAAACAACCGACATTTTAATCAGCCCAACATGAAGAGGCTAGTATCGGCTGACAGCTTGTACTTCTTAGCCATTTGAATAAACTTGATTGCAGATAATGCGGCATGCTAAGCTCAGAAACCCATAAATACCATTAACAAGCGTAGATGAAATAGGAAAACAAATCCATACACAGCAACTACAAGTAACGAAGTGCTTGAGAATCATCAAGAGATCATACCCGGTGAGGTTTCAACATCTCCATGAGTGAAGCCTTTATTTGACCTCAACGTCGCGAGACCCGAACAATGATGTCCACGGGACATGATTTACTTTGTAGCTTTTGGACCATCTTTGTCCTTGGCCGAATATCAAGCTGGTTTCGGTGAGATTGTTGGTGATTTCAAAGTGGACATCTCCAACTTTGGCTCGGCAACCATTGAATGGCGGTCACAGTGTAGAATAGCGAGATATTAAAACCGAACTTCATATAAACAAAGAAGCCGCGAATTTTTCAAGGTCGTTGTATGCACCATTGAATATCAACAGCGCTTGGCATCCATTAGGTTCGGCCCTCTAGCAGAACCATAACCTCTGTTCATAGTAGGGTTCTATGAGATAGACAAATGCACAAGTGAATAGGATAGGGTTTGATGGATTTGAATGCTCGGCGGACGAAACAACTCGTCGTCAGAGTGGTGGGATTACCATGTCATACACATTGCATTAATGACACATGCGAACGGTGAAATATAATCATTTAAACAAATGTATCTACCAGCGAATGGGTGAATCACCGCTTCTACGTGCCGTTCATCCGAGTGAGAATCAACATCTCATATGATAATTATGTTCCAAGTGTTAAGTTTAAACAAACATAGTACCAACATTAACTATCGATCCAGAGCGTGCCAATTCCTTCGTTCAATCAATCGCTCAAACCGCGGGGTTTACATAGCTTCGGGACTTATGAAACATTCAACGTATAATCCGTCTTTGCAAATAGTATGTCGAGTATCGATTTGTAAAGTTCAAAGTGATTGATCAATGCTCTTTCAAACCATTGTCATTACGCCTTATAAACTTGCCCATGTGTTTGGTGCACATTATAACGTTTACATTCAATATTTTGAGAACAATATAGTCAAAAGCTTTTTATATAATGGCGGTGAAAATCCATAATGGGATAAAGAAATAAGATAAAATCGTATAATTTTCATAAGATAAGAACAAGACCAATAAATTTTATGCCCAAAGGTTTAATAATGAAATATATCCAATCGCAATCAAGATAAGATAATGCTCAAGAACATAAGTTTAAGGACAACCTTTAGCGATCATGTGATAAACCGGTCGATCATTCTTTCAGCAAATCAACCAAAAGCGATGACAATCTAAACAGCGAAGAGGTGTTTTCACATGCGGTTAGTGAAACTGAAACGAAATTGAATTACAATGGTCGCAAAAATGAGACTAAATGTTTAAAAAGCACAATGCGACAATGATTTGTCGTAATACAACAAGGGGTGTAGGCAGCTCTTTGAGAGCAATAAAAAAAAATGGGTTGAAGTGCCAACAAGTCACCAACAAAATTATGTAGAGTCTACGAACAAGGGAGTCACCGCGGGAGAATGATCACAACCAATTGAATGCTTATCTCTTGTTCACCATCAAGGGATAGTCGAACTTTCCGACTTGAGGGAAGACTTTGTCCTCGTCCCCGATAGCGATGCTGAAATATGTTGTCATGAGAGTTGACTCTAAGGCTGTAAAGAGCCAAGCCTTAGCACATTTTAAAAGAAAAAATATTGTTGATCCCGATTAGGTCGCTGGGAGGCTTATAAACCGAGGTCCAAAATAGTCATTCCACTCATTTATAGATCGGAAACAAAGAGCATGACCTCGTTGTCTAATTCATTTTAAAATCATGAGGGTGGATAGAAGATAGGGGATGAACAAAATTGAAGAAAAGAAAAATCAATCATTTGGTCTTCCTTTCAATAGAGGAAATAACAACAAACTTCAAATACCTGAACACAGGTCTTGTCTCACTCATAGAAAGATAGAGGAAAGGCTATTGAACAAATAAACTTGTAAATAAAGAAAAACAATTAGGATGTAGGTCTTGTTCTACTCATGGCAAAAGCGAGAGTAAAAAATGCATCTTAAGGAATGCTTCATATCAGCTACAACAGAGGTTGTACTGAACTGTAACCATTACAAGCTGAAATAAATGAATATAAGGGAAAGAAGTGATGAAAACTTTAGAAACAATTATACAAGAAGAAAATGGAATTAGACGGTGACAAAGTATAGAATCTCTTGACACTTTGTTCTATATTTGATAAAGAATGCATTACAAACTGACCTCAAAGGCTTCCGCACTCTCCCCTGGTTTTGTTACATCTTCCTTCTTTTAAAAGAGAAAAATTTAAAACAAAACTCTTAGTGTTCTAGGAATCAGAAACGGTTCGTCTTCATGAAAATTTCACTTAGGGTGTTGTCATAAGCTAGAATTTCGCGAACTACTCTGGTGGCTTTGACAAGTGGACAAAATGGTCCCTGCAGTTGTGACGGATTTCTCCCTGGTTGCCAGTCAATTCTATAATCATTATTCTTAATAATGAAATCAAGCCAACTCTGTAGAAATTATCTCTTTTGGCTTGATTCCTAGTTCCATAGCTTAGGAAAAATGATCTGCCTCTTCAGTTTCAACAACTTAGAATACGTAGAACGTCGATTCTATAATATGCAATGCACACCCAGGTATATGTCTTCATATCCTTCACTACTATCATTGGATTCGGATACCAGTGATCTGAGTTATCAATGTACCTTTTAATCCTCTCCTTCATTATGGCCACCTTCTTCATTGGTGTGGAGATGTGGATACTGAAGTCCACACTATCACCCATGTCAGGATTCTTGTATAAATTGATGATGGGCTTTGTGGCAAGCACTATGTTGGGATACCAGATCTTCTCGTTATCGTATCTCAGGAATACCATTGTTAGGATATTCATCTCCTCCACAACCATTTGCACGCCGTCTATTGAGCACCTTTCGCCACCATCAAAATATGCATCACGAACGAGAAGATGATAGACTCGATCGCCATTTTACATGAGTTCCAAAACATAAAAACTACCAACAAGAGTTGGGAAGATACAACCACAAGAATGTGTGTTGTGGCGATGCCCAATATGAGAAGCCAAATTAATATGATGACTACACCTATCACCACATTCACCATCTGATGTAATTTATTCACAGCGGTCTTTGTATCATTCAATGTGAGGGCAAGGGCTCTTCTTTCATTTTAATGCCTGAGTTATATCAACCTTTGTGTTTTTTTATCATATGTGCCTCATCACAAATGAGTAAATCAGGACCACTCTGCAAAGACTCACAAATATCATCTGCAACAGCTCTTTCTTTCACATATTTTCCTAAATATAAGTTCTGAAATGTTGTATAGCCCTGTCATTCTCGTCTGCGATCGGATAATATGACCATATGTTCTTCTGTCGATCTTATTTGGGCTTCTTTCCTCTAAATTTGTTATGTTGCTTTCTCATTTAACGTCTTGATCTGATACGGCGTCTCAGGGTTCCACGTAGTAAGGGAGTCAAATAAAATAATGGAAATACCATCAAGCATCCTGTGCGAAACTGACGGATTCCATGTCAGAGGATGATGGTGTTATACTGTGCTCTGTTGTAGACTTTCGTACTAAGTGTATCTTCGTTCCTCACCTGCAACATTGGGCCTGGAAAATGTCCATACGTTATGCGTCTGTGCTGCCCAGAACATATGTCACCACCTCTTGCACATTTTAAATAAGGGAACACATGTATGAATTCGGTCCTATTAAAACAACATCATAATTTGAATTGGGTCATTGCTCATTGTTTGTAGTGTCTCACCTCATCTTTCCTGAAACCCTAAACTTTCGACTGAAAACGATCTTGAATTCCTTCATGCAACCCATCTCCTACATTTTTAATCAGAGGGTTGTGACAAGCTATCATCATGGTTCTCCTGTTTTTTCCTTCATCAACACTAGACGTATAGAATCCTCTTGAATGAATGAGTATCACTGGAGAAACTTCATTTTGATTTGGCACATATATAGATTTTTCATTGGGGATTATTAAACCCACATTTTGATCTAGAACCCATTAGTATAAATAAGAAATGTAGCGGCACGCTTCTTTCATTATAATGCAGCAATATACCATCTCCATGTGATACCCTTTTATAAGGGCACACGTCGGGTGGTAAAAAGTTGTACATTTGAGGCACTTGATGCAAGATCCATGCACTTGGTCACATATCACACATCGCTTCCGAAAAGAGGTTGGACTGATTTTCAGAATGCCATCTACAAGTTCCATGGTTTCATAATTCAAAAATGTTACTTGATTATTAAAGCAAGAACAAGTAACATGGATCCAAAATCCAGGTGTTGTGGTCGGTTTCACGGCGGCACCCATTATAGGGAAAAAGCAGCAGCATTGCGGTCTAATTTCTGTCTTTTCTCTCTGTCAAGCTGTACAAACCCAACTGTCAAGTGAGTCAGTCACACCAGAACAATTTTGGTGGACTCCAATATTGCATGCATTGCAGATTATAATTCTCTCTCCCTAGCTCTGATGGGCATTTTCTCTTCCTCGTTAAAGAATCCAAGTCCACGAACGTCAAGTTTATAGAACTTGTTGAGCCAAATCAGAGAGAAGCTCATTTGAATCCCCGACTATAACAATGAGCTTCCATTTCCTTTTTTTAGATCCCACATGCTTATCCCATTGCGACAGGCTCATCGAATTACCTTTTCCACATTTAGGTTCTCTCAAGGTTCCCCTTGAGGTCTCACAGCTTTGAAAATAGTAGGACCCCTTTCTAGTCCAAATAAAAGACTTCCAACGAGCTTTACACTCTTGTCTACATGCATACGATGAGCCATGAACTCCAACAATTTTGTTTGTGCAGTGAGCCTCTCTGGAGAGTCCTCCAATTTCTTATACTTTTTCCACAAGTAAAGAAGATCTGCATCTCGTTGATTAATTTCCTTGGCTTCCGTCTTTTCTAAAAGTGGTGAGTTCTCAAGGACCAAACTAGCATTAGAAATGGCAAAATCAAATCCCATATATAGATACAGTTCCTCTTGGCTGATATGTGGACTATTATATTCACTCGGCGGTGTGATCAGCTTTGGTGGTGGTGGTGATTCAGCGAGGGCTACTGAAAGTGCAGTGAAATTAAAGAAACTATAGTTCTCATAAAGAACTATGCAGCTTGACATTAAACCCTGAAGGCCTTGAATTCCTGGATAATTTGAAAAACTATGGTTGATTGTCTGTGACAAACATGTTGTGAAATCGTCACTAGATATATCTCTGGTGCACTTTGTCTGAGCATAAATATTCCTAGACAAGGATTCTACAGTTGTACCGAAAGCACATAGCTTCATTGCAGATGTCGCTTCACCAATTGCGAACAATTGTAGCATTGGTCCACTGTTGTGCCTCCTCTGCATTGGAGCAGGCCTGATATTTGGCCAGACAAAGTTGTGTTGAACCCGGTTCGGGATGTGTGTTGAACAAGACTATTGAAGACCGTCTTCAAATTTCTCTCAAACTTACTGCCTTTTTTATACTAAGCACCGTAATTGCAAAGAGCTTGCTCTGCGTTGCACATCTCTCCATGAAGAATAATGACCAAGGCCTGAACGACAATTATGTAAAACAGCCTGACAAGGATCACGAGAGAGCATGGAGAATCCCTTCCATGGTGGAATTTTATATTTGTTAGGATTGCCATGACCTCTGGACAATAGAGACCCTGGAGTGTCGCATGGACATGAATGTTCCACAAATTATGTTATGCAGAGATATAAAAACGATATCATCTGATTAATTAATAAATAGACTTGGCATAGCGAATATTCTAAACTCGTGCGTTCCAACGGAGAGCAAAGTGGTTAAAGAGATGAACCACATTAACAAACCCTTGGGCAGCAGTCACTTTGATATATGGTACAACAAGCGGGGAATGGGGCGGCTTATCTTTAATAGTGATCGTGTTTATCTCTCTATAATCTGAATTTTACGCCATGATCTATCTTTCTTGGATACCATTACACCACTAGTGCGAGTAAGAACTTTGGCTAGGTCTAATAATGCCATCCTCTAACATTTCTTCCAACCATGCGCTCAATTTCCTCTTAAAGTAGGGTAATAAATGCGGCCTAATGTTCAGATAGAACACTCCTAGGAATTAGGTGGGTACCAGTCATGTTTGAGTGGGTGGAAGACCTTTGGAATATCTTCAAATACTTTGGAATGCCCCTCAATGATCCTTTGGAGATCTTGAGGAATAGATAAACTAGATGTTTGAACATCTAGGTAGCATAGTTATTGAAATAGCATGTGATGCGCCTTTTCAATAATTTTGTCATGCCGTTAGATATTATCACTGGGTTTTGCCTATGATGCCCTTAACACAATTTCTTTTCCTTCCAATGAAAATTTCCATGAAAAGTTCTTGAAAATTAAAACCATTGTTCTAATTATTGTAACCATTGGATTCTTAGTACAACATCGCACCACCATGGGTATAGAAATCATTGGATATTCATTACATATTTTATAGTAAGATTAGAATCTTATTGCATTTTTCCTAAGCAATTGATAGTTCCTCCATGCAATCATTACTTGAAACTCGTATTTGGATATACAAAACAATTGAGATCTTTGTAGCTAATTTATAGTGAATGAAATTATAGGTACTTGAGGAATAAATTAGGACTATTACCTTTTTCTTTTGATGTATCCTTCGATCTTGATGGTTTGAGGGTGCTAGTCCCCGATGAAATCCATTACTGCGATGTGGAAGTCAACTCTTTAGATGAAATTGCTTCCTTTTTCATCTTGGATGGTTCTTGTTCTTTTTCTTCTTCCTCTTCACAATCTATGTAGAATAATTCTTTCTCACCACACTTATGTACTTTACTATACTTGCTATCACAATTAAAGCATAAACCTTTTTCTTTTATTTCACTCAATTGTTGAGGTGTCAACCTTGTAGGTTGAGGTGTTTTTAGAAGAAGAGACATTGTTCTCTCTATAGATGTTAGGATTGGTCCTTCTAGTAGCCATAGCCATATTTTACTTTCAACATTTCTTGCCACCTTAAATGCATTCTCAATGATTTGGGTTCCCAAAGGAAAACTCATGTTGAATGTTATCCTTTAAAGTTCCTATGGGCCATGATCAAATTCTCATCTAGAATATTAGATTCTGCATATTCCAATCTTTGGAATTTCTCAATGTGTTAGGTAACTTAACCCTTTTGCTTAGAGATTTATCAATTGGCTATAGAAGGTATTTGCTCCTTGTATCCTCATAGGTGTGCTATCATTTCTTCCACGAATGGTCCAAGTGACGGAAGTGATTTGTGAGAACAAAGACATGGATACCAACCACAAATTGATTAGGTTCTAAATATAAAGAAGCAATTCCTTACCTTTTGTGTATGTTGCACATTATGGAGATCAAAGAATTGTTCCATCTGAAGTATCCATGTGATTGGGTCCTTGCCATCGAACTTCTTCCGAGATCAAAGAATTGTTCCATCTGAAGTATCCATGTGATTGGGTCCTTGCCATCGAACTTCTTCATATCAATCTTAGGAATGTGGTTGGTATTCAAGCCAAAGTTGGAGTTTCTCCATTCTAGATTCACCTTCCTTATGTCCTCATCATGAATTTCATGGGATGCATTTTCACTTTCAGGTGTCTTCTCTGTTACGAAATTTTTCAATACTTCCATGATCTCCCCTTTTAAACCATCCATTTAAGTATCCAACTTAGCTTCCATTGAATCCATATTCTTTTGTAGTTCATTTATGTCCCTATGCATTTCTTCACCTTCATCAAGAGTCCAAGTAGGATTTTTTGGAGGCTTATTTGGTGTAGAAGGTCCCTTTTTGGGTGGCATGTTGGCCAAGTATCACTTTTGAACCTTGATTTTGAGGTGGTTTTGCTAGACAATATTTCGTCTGTTGTATCTCCCATGTTTCGGCCCTTCTGGGTATGAAAATTTCTTTTATGTAGTTCTCTGATATTTCTTCTCTGCAATGCCATAGGTCTGATCAAAATTGGATGTGCCAAGTGGAATTTATGGTAACTTCCCCATAACTTGCTTATTTTTGTCCTTTCCAGGAGATCTCACTTCTATAGCATTCCCCTCACAACATAATTGATATACAATTTTGAACCTCACACCAAAAATACTACAGACTGTCCACAATCCAATGAAACCAATCCCACTCAATTTGGATACTCTAGGAATAAGTTATGATTGTTTTACTTGGAACACCTTCTTGAGACTAGTCAATAGGACTAGTCAGATACCCTATCTTACACAGGGTGTATCTACAAATTTAAGATGACCCAGAAGCTAAACGTTTTACCACAGATACCTTACTTATTTCTGTAAATATCCACTAGATTTCAGGGTCTGAAACATTACAAAACATTGTTTATAGCGAAAATTCCACAATGACTCAGTTCAGGATGATTCCAGAACCCTATCTTGTATAGGCTATATATCCGAAAGTATAAGGCCTTAGAAGCTGAATTTTGAACCCAAGGTACCAGGATTTGTCTACTAAATACCCTCCAAGTCGTTCCTTCTGAAACGTTGTAGAAAAAACTTTATATCAAAAATTCCAAGGTGTCTCATATGTAGCAGCGAAACCCCAAGACCTTGAGCTCTGATACCATATGTTAAGAACCAAATATCAATATAGCATAGATAAACCTCAGAAAAAGTACTCAACACCTTCAAAAAGAGATAATTTTAGATAATAATCCTCTTCAAGGGGGCAACCTCCTTTTACCCACTTAAATGTTCAAGTACAAGATGATTCCAAATGAAAATGTCTCCTTGGTATATATAGGAGACTAGGAGGTATAATTACAACTAATGGCATAAATACGACATAAATAAAATAACATTACTAATATAATATTCCCCAATTAAGGGGTAATGAGCCAATATTAGGGCTTAACACTCTGTCACAGGTCCTTCCAAGCGTTGTTCGACTGTATTGACTGCTTGTTCTAGTTTTTCTCCTCGTCCTTAAATCTCCTAAAAAATTAGGCAAGCTGCATCCTGGACTGGCTAGAGCTTCTGAGTCACTTCCATGACTTTCCTATGTATGGAATGGACCTATTGTTGAGTCCTATGTTGTTCTTGGGATCTTTTCATTCTCTCAACTGCTAACAAGGTATTCAAATGCACTTGTATTGTTGCTTCTTGTTCCTTTGTTTCCTGAAGCTGCAACTCTAGTGTCTTTAGTTCAGGGTCCTCAGTAAGGTGCTCATAATTATGCGCACTTTGACTGCTAAGCTATTTAAATTCCAAGGCTAATGATTTGATTCTCTGGACTGTGCTTCGGGTGGTTTCTTCTCACTAGTCTCTCACTTCCTACAGAGTGTTTGGTACTACTTGTAACTCCAATTCTGCTACTCTTTGTTGAAGTTGTTGGATGACTGTAGCAAGCTTCACTACTTGAATCTATACTAGGTCTTCTTCTACCTGTTCTAAGCTCATCATAGAGCAAAATTCTCTATTGACTGCTTCTTCAACTCCAACCTACTCCATGAGAAGCTTCTCTTTCTCTTTCCAAATCTGCGTTGTATCCTCTTCGAACTTGATTTTGTGGTCGTCCTTCTCTTGTTGTGAAACTCAGCGTTTCTCTATGACTTCCTCTTGTGCTTGCTTCAGGGCCACTATGGCATGTTATTTTTCTTCCTGCATGCAACGAAGGAGAGCTTTGGTTGCATCAACTATTCTACACAGTTGGGCATGGTCATATCCCAACTTTTTTTCTTCTGATGGTGGGGGTGCAGTGGACATTGAGCGACTGGAGTGAAGGGATTGTTGTACCCCTCTCAGATTTGCTTCAATTATTTCATACATGGTTTCTTGTTTTGCTTCATTTCTCTTCAAAATATCTTCCGAGGCATATGATACAACTACGATAATGAAGTCGAAGTCATCGACTATGAGAACAGCCTGCAGCTTTGGCTTACTAGCTTTGGACTTCTTCTGCAATGTAGGCTTCATTGGGGAATCCTTTCTTTTCTTGGATGTCTGTCCCTCTTCAAGGGGGTTCCTAGGTGGTGTTACTTCACCCTTCTTCTACTTGTCTTCTTCCTCTTCTTTCTCTTCTTTTTCCACTTCATCGTCTCCTCCTCCGCTAGGTGAATCTGATGCAGTCTCTTCTGATGTGTTATGTATTTCCTATACATATTCCTTCTTTTTCTTCCTGCTATTGTTGGGTGCATCATATTATTCGCAAGTAACCACCGGACTTCTAATGAGGTTGGGGTCGGATAGTTATGCATTGTTAACTAGCACTAGGAGTTCGTCAGGACACTCCTTGGTGATTTCCTCCATGTCTTCCTCGGTGATCCTGTAATAGGACTAAATTTCTTCTTTATGTTCATTTCTACGTGTAGTGATATATATAAAATGCCTATCTGTGCGAAACTTCACAACTGTTCTGAACTTGTCTAGGGTGTTCAATGTCATATGAGGGAAAGACTCAATAGACCTCTTTAATTGTAGGTATTATGTATGGAACACCGTGTTCGACTGCCAGTTTTTCCCCATACCGCTCGAATACCGGAGCATGGTTAACTTCGCAGCTAGTGGCTCAAATGACTCAATGTCACAGAAGGTCTCTCCTTCCAGCATCTCCCAAGCAATGAACATGATGAGGATCAACAACCAGCTAAAATGGAACTCATAGCCCTGATCCTAAGCTTCGTGACAGTCTTGTTCTAATTGGTTGATGAGGTAACTCAACTAGTTCATTTGTAATCCTTCCACGCATTTTCCCGTGAGGTCAACGACAAACCCCATGACCTGCGTGGGTCTGTTCTTTCTGACTAGCTTACTAGCGATCAACTGGCAGGCTAGGCACACTGTGCCATTCTATATGGAGGCTACCTTGTAGCCTCACTTCCCTTTCTCGACATTTCCATAGGTGTCTTTAATCTTCTGCACCAGAGCATGATCTACAGTCTTCCCTGGATAAACTTCTTGTGGGTTTGGTCCCCACATGCTTAATTCAGTGATCCTATGGATCAACACTAGATCGATGATGATACACCTGTCCAACCATAGATAACCACCATGGAATCATGACAATAGGATCTCAATGCACGTGTTAACCTCCTGATGTCTTCCGAAGTGTGGTATCTTCATCACGTTCAGGATAGTAGACCTCGCGATGTCCATAGTCCATGACTGGGGGTGGATCTTCAAATTCTTCCCCTTGGTCTTGGTCAAATATTTGTGAGGTGCAAGAATGTCATATCTCTTGCGGTCTCCTAGTTTATAGTCACTGATCTTCAACATCAAAATCCTTTCCAACTATCATCTCATTGCGCATATTCCCTTTGGGAGGTATGTAGTGATGACTGTTTCACCACACTAGCTAGGGGTAGGATGTAGTCAGGAAGGATGGATGGTATTAGCTTTGCATTCTCCAATTCATCATGATGCTTTGTTCGTTTCTCGGTCACAGCTCAGGATGGTCCATATCCATGGGCATTCGATGGGGATGCTTTCACTCCTCTCGTCAATGAGGCTTGGATGCCTACATACATCACCTTCTCGGCCATGAAATATATTAGGATCTCTTTGATGGATTTTTCTACTGTGCTAATTTCATCCAACATGCACACTCGAGATCTAATATCTTAGGTCGGTGAACAAACACTCAATGTAACAGAATGGATGGTGAGGTCTCAATGATCACTGTGTGAAAGCAACTAGTTCTCTGTGGGCTTGGCTAATCATAATTTTCAAAAGTGTTCTCGATGTAATGCTCGATGGGATAAATAGATATTACCATAAAGGACTCTTCCAACGCCCAGGAACGCCTCAATCAATGAAATTCAATCAGTTATGGCATGGTCCCAACGGTCCAAGGGTGAGCATTTCGTCAATAATTGTGTTTCTAGCCATTCTGGAGAATCGCTCTAATAGTCAGGACACCTCCAATTGTCATATTTCTTCATCATGGAGAAGTGCCAATAGTCGTTGTTTTGATATCCCGACAGAGTTCCAATTCTGCAAACCTTTTTTCTGCAGGGTCCTCTTTGGAACGTCATGTAACATTTCGAACTTTGCTTTCTTCTTGTTGACCTTTCTAGCCTTCTTTCCTATAATCTAAGTTACTTGGTTCCTCTTCCCATTTTGATTCTTACCTTATCCTGGTAAAGTAACTTCGCGTTGTCGATGATCTTTCATAGGGTTCAAGGGTGATACTTTGTCTCTATCTGGGTTAGGTGCTCTACTCTTCTGGACAGACAAGTGTTTCACGTCTTCCTGTGTTCTTTCAAATTCGATGTCAAGAACTCTGGTCCTCAGTAGCTTCGACTGGTCTTCTTGTTCTTTCAGTAAGTGTTCTATTTTCCTAGCCATGAAATATCTTAGTTATTGCTTTTTTTTTTTCTAGATCCTCCTCTTATTGTTTCCTTCGTATCTGATCTTTCTCAAGCCAAGTTTTTCCTATTAAAATAGAAAATGGGGTGATGTTCTCAATAAACTTAACAATCTCAAATTATTCTTCTAACGAAGTGCCATGAGAACTCATAGATGTCTGGGTAAGTCTTCCACATAGGGTTATCATCTTTCCTCTAAATAATATTATTCCTCCTAATGAAGGAACCATAGCAGGCTTTCCCAAAATTTCCCAGGTTCTTTCTGTCATGATATTCACCTGTGTTTCCTCATCCAGGAAACA
>SNQJ01S0181978.1:1762-19196 GCA_010110895.2 Picea sitchensis | reverse complement strand
TATAGGGAGTCTACATCCAGGTACATGTGGAAGAGAGGAGTCTTCCAAGTAGGTTTCATGAGTTGAGGAGGCCATATAGGAGGTTTAGAGGCATGAGTCTTCTAGGGCATGTGAGACCTCCACGGAGAATCCATTTGTTTCAACAGTTTTTTCTATAGTGACAAAGGAGGTAGCCAGTTAGGAAGACTTAAGAGTAGGATTTGCTTCGGTCACAGAGGGAGCAACCAATGAGGTAGATTGGATATTAGGATTTTCTTTAGTGACAGAGGGAGCAACCAGTTAGGAGGATTGGAGTGCAGTTGTGCTAGATCTAATGCAAGAGACAGAGCTACTTCCAGTATGGGAGTTAGAGGTACATATAAATGATGGTGGATGGAATACCTCCCTCACTAAGAGGGAGTGTTGATGATATTGTAGCTTCAAGAGGTATTACCATAAGAGGATAAGATATCAGGCATGTGGGAATATTCATTGGCACCATATTAGCCTTTCGTTTCAGTGAAATCGTCCTAGAGATGAGGCTAGGGCCTCATGGGAAAGTTGATGGGCTTCGTGGGCTTGTGATGGGGTGTCACACCCAGAAAGAGGAATAAAATATTCTAATTAATTGTTGAGTTTAGAAGGGGTGACTAAACACACTCATTGGACTTGTGTATAAGGGAGAGATGTCATTTTGACATTTGATCATTGTGGCATAATAAAGTTAGCATAAGTGAAAGTGCACTTATGCTAGGAGCTTGGAAATTTCAACAAGCAAAATTATGCAATTGTGGTAAATCTGTCTTAGGGTTTGGAGGAGGATTTTCTGTTTCTGTCTTAGCCAAGTAATGCTTCTTCTTTATCCGAGATAGGGCACACATGTGAAAAAGAGAGGAGTTTCATGCCACACATGTGGGAGGAAAGTACAACCACACATGTGGAATAGGCTGTATGTGTGAGGCAGTCGTACAACCACACTTGTGAGGAGAAAACAATAGGTACACGTCCACACATGCGAGAGGAGGGTCACACATGTGAGGGTTACTCAGCCACACATGTGAGGTTTTCTGTAGGTCGCATGTGTGAGATTCTTGGGCAGGTGCAAAAAACCATACAACTAACGTCAACAACCGTACGACTGATGTCAACAGGCCGTATAGTGGCAGCTGAGCAGATTTGTAGGCATAAGATATTTCTGGGTATTTTGCTGAGTTTAGTTTTGTTGATTTTTTCTATTATTGGAGGACAATGTTGTCCTCAGATTTTGGTGAAATATATTGGCTGGGAGGGCTGGGTTTGCCCTCAGAATTTCTGAAATTAACAAAGTTGCAGAGCAAAAAATTTGTGTCTCATGTGTGTTGATGATTCATCTCTAATCTTGTTGCAATAATTTTTAGTGTAAAATTGTTCAGTGATAACAACTAGGGTTTACTGTTGCATCACTAGGAAATAATTTTTAGATCTGAAAATTAGTCACATAATATTGTGTGTGAAAATTGACAGTTGGAACTGGTACATGTACGACTCTCAATATTTCGAGACCATTATAGTTTCCGAAGCTTGCTATCGAGTCCATGGAAAATTGGTGGCATTTAAAGTTGTGGGCTAGACAATATGCATATATATTTTCTATACAATATATAGAATGATTTTAATAAATATATATAAATTATTGACTTCCGATTGTTCATTAAATTTAGTACGATTCATAAATTATGAAGGGATTTTTTTGTATTGTATGACATGATTATTTGCGATAACGTTCATGGATGAGAAGGAGTTTTAATTGAATTCTTTTGTTCTAATTAATTGATGAATTATTTGGGTTTGATTACAATATAGTGTACTATAAGCCAGGAAGGTGAGGTTCTTCCCAAAGTTACAGGTGCTACGGTTGGCAACTTGTAAGACATCTGATTTTTCGGCTTGTACAAATCTATGATGGGTAAGAAATCCTATGCATCTAGTATCTTGCTTTTAACCCATTGGTTGCCATATTAATATATGTATTTTAGACAAGTGCAATTAGTTTCTCTATTTGTTGTTTGATAGAGTTTGCTTTATGCATAGTGCAAATACTTCTGTTATGTTGCTGGGTTTTTTAGAAGCAATCTAGTTGGCTAGGGGCTGTTACAAAGGATGTGTAGGCCGAAAACAGTGAAAGGTGAGCAGGGAGAGGTGTGATATTTTGAGGTTGTGTTGTTCACTTTGTTTTTTGCGTTGCTTAATGTGTTTATCTACCATGTCATCTATTATGGTTAAGAAATACATAGTTGTTATCTACCATGTCATCTATTATGGTTAAGAAAAATAGAGCTGTTATGAATTTCCAAGTGTTGCGAGTCACATATTGTAGGAGTTCTAATTTTGGGGTTCTAGAAATCTAGGTCAGAGTGTAAGAAATCCTCTACATTGTATTTTATATGCCAATGAAGATTAAGCCTTGATTCTTAGTTTGCATTTTCATATTTAAGTTAAGTCGGTCAAGGGATATTTCAGACACTGCTTAGGACAAAAAGAATTAGAGTTAATCAAAACCAAATAAGGTGCTCTGTTTTCATCTTGTATTTTTCTTCCTATTTTGCGGTTTCTTGATGCTATGGAGATAGTGCAGGTATAAGGTTAGGGAGCAATGCTTATTTTGCATGTGTTTTATAACAATGTCGTTTTTAGGTTGGATGCATTTTCATATGGTGTTGGAGATTGTTTAGTTAGTGCATTGCACTGTGTTCCCTTTGTTCTTTTTTTTTTCCAGAGTTCTAGATTGATTATAGTATAAGAAAGATAGTTAAGAAAGACCAACATTTTTCAGGTTGTCTGGAGGATTTTTCTATTGTCATGCCCCATATTATTATTAAATATAAATAATAATAATAATAATATCAGGAATATAATAATTTTCCTATAACAATCATAATAAATACTTATAGGGATAATAATAATAAATAAGTATATAATAATTATCCTAAAGGGGGTCATAATAAGTATTTATCATGGATATTTGGGTAATTAAAGAGAATGGTAAAATAAGTAATTGTAATTAATGGAGAAACTCTAAAGTATAATAAATAATTAAATAATGGACCCTAGGGATTGAGTTTTTTACTGCGGATGGACTCTATATAAAGAGGGAAAATGATGCGAAAATATTTGTCTCTCTGGGCACATCTCTCTTTGATGAAGCTATAGAGAGGGTAAGGATAATGATTCACTGTGTGATAGTATATTGGGGCTCGGGGGTTACCTGCTACTAAGGATTAGAGTAGAAAGGTCTACAGTTGGGTGGAGAGTCATCCCCCCACTTGTGTTGTGGTTGCGAGGTCAAGGATCAGGGCATGGCTATGTTCTCAAGGTATGGATGCATTCCTCAAGTCATCGATTATAGGTAAGTTGGGTCTTCAACATAGGTAAGTTCCTCACCTTTGTGAGTTGATTAAATGTCATTAGGGTTTCCTTATTTACAGATGATCGGTTATTTAATTGGATAAATTCATGGATTTATCTCGTTAGAATTTTTGAGACATTACACATGGTATCAAATCATATGTTTCAACGCTTAGGACCTATTGACCTACATAAATAAGACATATTGGTTGTAGATATGATAATAAATTGGTTTTAGATACAATAATAATGATAAATAATTGTAGATCTAAAAATATAAATCTTCAATAAAACTGAAGGTCTACCTCGAAGAAGCCAGACTATAATCCAGGAAGATCTAGATCTAGATTTGGATCTGGTGCCTCCATATAGATCTGATTTTCCAAAACAAGTGTAGCCAATAATGTGATTTTTGAATCTATCAATCTTCCAAGGAGATGTGATTCATTATCTAATTCTCAATTTTTTGTGGTTGAATCGACCCATGGAGATCACTAGGCTATTTTATTTACTCCACTCTTAAGTAATGTCGATGATGATATGATATCTTTGACGAATGGAAACAAAACACCAACTATGTGCAAACAAATGGTTTAAAAGTAATGTTTTTCCTTGGCTAATTCCCACTATTATGTGACTACAACATTTATGTGATCAAAACTAAATCGAGTTACTCCTATTTTTTTTAATATCAATACTTTAGCTTCTTGACAATATTTTTTCTTGAATTTTTATTAATATTGGGCCATGGTTTGTTTATGATATTGACTTGATTTCTAAATAACATCATTTATTAACATGCATGGTATAACAAAACCATAGTGAAAACAATTTAACATTGATTTCTTTTCTTATTGTGAAATGAGCCGCGTTGTTATTTAATATGTTGAAATGCATTTGCCATTTTTTTTTCATTTTAAAAGATTTGTGCAAGGTCATCTAGATTCTCAAATATTTAATGAGTATATGGATTGTTCTTATACAC
Source organism: Picea sitchensis (assembly GCA_010110895.2). Lineage (NCBI taxonomy): Eukaryota > Viridiplantae > Streptophyta > Pinopsida > Pinales > Pinaceae > Picea > Picea sitchensis. The sequence goes on along the minus strand of SNQJ01S0181978.1, from coordinate 14,848 downwards.
TGTCCTAGCGAGCAGTTGTGCTTGCGAGATCCCGATCATTTCAAGGTTGGTTGAGTGGATATTGTGTATGATCTCATTTGTTAATGACATATACAAGAGAATTGGTTGAACTCCCACCTATAGATCTATTCATGAAACCTTTTGAAAGGAAGGGTTAATTTATGTCATTCTTGCTACTAAATTCGAAGTAGTTGATAATGAATAGTGGAATACTCGTTTAAGGTAAAATGATAGGATATGTGATCAACATGGTTTGTACGTGTTTGGACACTGCAAATTCATTAAAACAAGAAGGAAAAGACAAAAAAAAACCCCTAAGAGCATAACTGTTATATTTAAAGCACAGATTCTTTGTTGTTAGTTCAAATTGGAGGTGAGAAGAGAAAAAATGGCATGTAGTTCCCTTTTTGAATCCGATAATAATAATTATTTAGTCAACCTTGAGCTACCTTGACCTAGTGAATTTGAGCAATTGACTAAGAATCCCGAGGAGTGGAGAAACGTGGAGAGTGCGAGGTTAGTGCATTTGAACCCCAAATTAACTCTAAGATGCTCGTTTGGAGCTAAATAAGAAAGAAATATAAGATATTTATGAAGAGATGAAGTAGAAACGTGGGAAAGATTGGGCAATTATTCTTCTAATACACTTACTTCTATAATTTTAGGGTTTTATATGCAGTCAACCTGAACTTGATGGAAACCGCAAGTGGAATTGCAATTTACTTCTCTACCCTTCATGTCCACTGCCACAATGATGATAGTAGTGATGTGAAACAGGTGGTCATGACAGTCAGAAGAAATCGTTGGCATGCGGAAGTTGACGCCCTATGGATGGAGATTAATGAGAGATCGCACAAGGTCAACTGCCCCATATCGACTCCTAACGGATTGCCCTGATCTATAAATTGATCTTCCATAACATTGACCATCTCAAAATTCAATACTGTTCTGCCTTGGTGTCTTACTCTCCCCCTTTGACATCAATGGCAAAGGGTCTCTCTCCTTGGGGCTTCTCCCCCTATCTTCATGCTTATGTTCTTTCTGTCTATTTCCATGCCTTTTTTCTTTTTCTTCAAATGTTTCTCTCCTCATATTCTTCTTCCCTGAAGGTATACCTTTTCTGAACAATGCTTCTTTGAATTCATGCAATTGACTTTTTCTCTTCTGATCTTTCTCTTTATCTTCCTTTGACATCATGGGAAAAATGATAACTCCCCCTTTCGATATGTCTCCCCCTGTCTGCACACATCTAATATTTCTTTCCTGATTGTTTTCTCTGGCGATTTCTCTTCCCTTTACTGATCTGTAAGATATCATGTTGATCAATGTAGGGATTCCTGTGTATGTTTCCTTTCCTCTCTTCTAGTGCTACTTATTGTCCATTGGTTCTTCCTCTTGTAGCTCTTTGACATATATAAAAACATTCAAAATTTCTTGACTTCAAATATTCATGGCTTGTTATGTTCACTGTTAAGATATCAATGACCATACTGTTCACAATTTTCCTCCGATGATGTAACTTCTGCTGAAGATTTATCTTTCCATGTTCTGCTATGCCTTTCACTACTTGTCTTCTTGCAACCAACTGATTCCATTTGTCCATTGATTCCAATTGTAGATATGCTATGTCATATATTTGTATAGACCTGCAATGATCTCATAAATCCAAAACTCTGCTACTCAACTGTTGTTGACGCTGTGCGCGGTTTGTAGGACCCTAGGTTTGAGTTATCTTTAACCAATAAAACCCACTAGACACCAGCCCTTTCGGCATCACCTGCTTGAGTAGATGGAGTTTCACCCGAGGTATCTATTGGGACTGCAAGAACCCAGTTTCTGTAGTAGTGAGGAAATGGGAGGTGACCATCTTGTTTATTCTTTCTTATAATTTATGTGTGTGTGATTTTGTCCTTGTTCCTTATTAACTACTTAGTGATTTAGGTTCATACTATCATTCTATTCCAGATTACTACATAAACTCATTGTTGTAACCTTTATGAATATTGTGCCATGATTAAATATAAGACATATCTATTCTACTATGCATCCAGACAGAATTCATAAGAAACCACATAAAATACATACGACACAAGATTTAATGTGGTTCAACCTGTTGGAGAAATTTCTATTTTCGACACACTAGTTCAGTGGGAGTTAACTGACTAGTTCTATTTTATACTTTCTAATTTTAGACCATCACTATTATGCATGCATTCCTAAGAAAATCTCACTGCAACTCATTGCTTCTTCTCTTTTCTTAATTATAGGATTGTCGGCATAGTGGCAGACCCAGGGTTCAACTCTAACAACGCACCAACAAACCCTAAATACTATCCCTTTCGACAACACCTATGAAGCAGATGAAGTCTCACCCGAAGTAGCAATAGAGGGGTTGCAAGACACAAGTGTCTACAACTAGAGGAAATGCAAGATGATTCCTAAAAAACAACGCAAGATACTCTAGTATTATGCTTAACTTTACGAAGTTAGTTATATATTCTTATCTTCAACAGGAAAAATAACAACGCAATAACAATATACATATAGTAAATAACAAAGAATCAACCACATGGACCAACAAGATTTACGTGGTTCACCCTCTCCCTAGGGCTACATCCATAGAACTGTGTTTATTGATAAAATAGATCAAAATATACATTTCTATCTGTGCACTCAGCTGCAGATCCTTCTCCCTCTCCTCTTTATCTCCTAACCCTGCACACCCAGCTACAGAGTCGATTTTCGCACCTAACTGAAGACCCAAAATACAAGAATTATCTAAGAAATAACACTTTTACATCTCAACCCAACTATCACCTCTTTCTCAACTCTTCTAGACCTCTATTTATACATTCCATGACTTTTAGAAAACCCTAGACCGAATCCCAGGTGTCAAAACCCTAGGTGCCAAAACCCTAGGTCCACATAACCCGCATTTTAAGGACTTCGTTGACCTTTTCTTCCTTCTTCTCCACGAGGTGCTCCAAAGCACCCATTAGTGTCTTCTTTTGCTTGCTGACTTGTCCACGATCTATCTTCTTTTCTACTTTGTCTTTCTTGATCTTCTATTTCAATGACTTGCTTTCCTTTACTTTGTTCCTTATTTTATGCTTCTTTAACCACTTCAACCCTTCCTCGATTTGTGTGCCTTCCGCGCACTTCATAATTTGTCTTTCTTCTTCCTTAATCTTCGCTTTCTTCCTTAATACATGACCAAGGGCCAACAAGCCCCCAACACTCACATGTGACTCGTCCCGAGTCACTGTAGGATTGAGCCTTCTGTATTATTTCGACTGCAGACTACGAGGAGCAGCCCATGCTTTCTGTTCTATCCCTCCCTAACGTGTGTAGATTGTCTTTTTTGTGTCTGGTACCCAATTTCAACTGCACTTGGTACCTAGACCCTTCTTCCTTTGCTTTTACCGAGAGCTACGAGGAAACTGAATGTCATAATACAACTTCAACCGACTTCCATTTAATAAACCATCCTTCCATTCTCCATTAAGAGTCTTCAACTGCGCAACACCACCTTCTGTAACATAGGAAACCTCGAATGGTCCGAGCCAGTGTGTCCTAAACTTTCTTGGATGCTTCATGAACTTGCTATCATATAAAAGTACCAAATCTCCTTGTTTAAACACTTTCTTCTTGATATGTCTATCATGGTAAGACTTTTCTCGTTCTTTTAGTACCTGCTGATGAAATCCTACAATGAACATGTCTTCCTCTAATTCTATCAACTGCGCAAGCCTGTCTTGAACAACGCCGGTGTCATCCATACCTGTAAATGTTGCAATTATTAAACTAGTAACCCAATATTCCATAGGTACTACTACTTCCAGGCCATAAACTAACTTAAAGGGAGTCTGCGTTGTTATCTTCTTGCAAGTAGTTCGATAAGCCCATAACACTGCTGGAATTCTCAAATCCCAATCATCCCTATTAACTCTGCAAATCTTAGTCAGTATTGTCTCCATAATCTTATTGAAAGATTCGACTGTACCATTCGCCTGTGGGTGGTATGGTGTGTTTTTCTGATGGTGAAATTCAAACTCATGAGTCAAGGATTCAATAGTTTTTTTAATGAAATGTGTGCCTTGATCACTCATAAGGATCTTTGGGCATCCAAATATGGTTATGATATCATCAAACATGAACCGCTCAGCTGTAGCTGCACTACAGTTCTTAACTGCTCTTGCTTCTGCCCATCTGGTCAAATACTCTGTAGCAGTGATAATGTATCGAGCTCCTCTGTGCTTCCCTGGTGGGTTGATAGGTTCCACAGAGTCAATGGCCCATTTCTCAAATTGCTGTAAAGTTAACTGAGGTGCTAAAGGTATCTCATCCCTTCTAGAAGGTTTCCCGATTCTTTGACATACATCCCAGACTCTGTAGTATTCCTTAGAATCCTTATGTAAAGTGGGCCACCAGAGGCTAGCTCTGAGAACCTTCTGCGTTGTTTCTTTCCCTGCATAATGTCCTCCTGCGATGCCTTCATGTGCTTTTGCAAGGATCAATGGTATTTATGACTCCATAACACATCTTCTTAAGATCTCATTTGGTCCCATCTTATATAACTGTCCAATTATAAGTTGAAAATTTGCAGTGCGGACTACCAACTGTTTCTTCTGAATAACTGTATATTCGCGAGGTGCCATTCCTGTGGACAGGAAATTGACTATCTTGATGAAGTGATCATCAACTTTTCTGATGGCCAACAACTGTGCATCTGGTAGTGTATCATCCAAACTGGTAGGTTCCTTTCCATGTTCTAATGTGGATAAGTGGTCAGGTCCCTTATTCATTCTTCCTGGCTTGACTACGATCTCAAAGTCATACTCCTGTAATAATAATAGCCATATTCATATTCTCCCCCCCAACACTGGCTTGTTGACTAAGTACTTCAATGCATAATGATCAATAAACATCTTAAAATGTCCTCCCAACAAGTAGTGTCTAAACTTCTGCAACACATATACCATAGCTAAGCATTTTCTTTCAGTGGTATTATAATTCATTTCAGATGTAGAAATCTTTCTGCTAGTAAAGGCTATAGGGTGGTCAATATATCCTACACCTGGCTGTGCTAAAACTGCTCCTAATGCAATGGATGAAGCATATACATGAACATGGAATGCTTTACTCCAATATGAGAAAACCAAAATAGGCGAAGTGAACATTTTCTGCTTTAGTGTGTCGAAGCTATGTTGGCATTCCTCTATCCATTGAAACTTACTATCCTTCTTTAATAGATTTTCCATAGGTGTTGTTATCTGTGCATAACCCTTAATAAACTTTCTATAATATTCAGTGTGTCCCAATGCAGTGCGTAGCTGTCTAACCAAAGTAGGAGGAGGTAGATCAACAATGATAACAATCTTGGAAGGATCTACCAACAACCCCTGTTTACACACAATGTGTCCTAATAACACTCCAAAAGGTGAAAAGAAAATACACTTATTCCAATTCAGGGCAATCTGACATTGCCTACACTTATCTAACATTATTCTCAAACATTCAATATGATTTTTCAGTAGACTAAAAACGGTCCAGTCATCAAAGTATGCTTCCAAAAACTTATGTAAAAAATCCTTAAATGCTTTGACTACCACCCTAGAAAAGATGGCTGGTGCATTCTTCAAACCAAAAGGCATCACAGTGTATAGAAAAGAACCCCGTTCTATTGCAAATGTAGTCTTATGTCTGTCCTCCTTACAAATTCTAATCTGGTGATAGACTGGAAATCCATCTGTGAATGAATAAACTTCCTGTCCTCCTATATTATCTAGAACTTCATTAGCGAAAGGTGTAGGAAATGGATCATGTAAACATGCATTATTCAATTTCCTTAGATCTATACATATTCCGATTTCTCCTGACTTCTTATCTTGGACCACCATAGGGCTGATCCATTCAGATTCTTCAACTAGTTCTATGATTCCTGCTTCCAACATTCTATCTAATTCAATCTTAACTTTTTTCTTATACTTGGGATTTAGTCTGTAAGGCCTCTTCTTGACATTCCTTGCATCTTATTTCAAAGGAATCTTCATTTATCCCATGGGCCCTTTAATTCCCTTCATGTCTGTGAAATTGGTTGGAAACAAGTCCTGATACTCATGCAATGGTTCTGTAATCTTACTAATAGTAGAATCATCCCAATAGTATCCAACATTTTCCAACTTAGGTGCCTGCTCTGTTCCAATATTAACCTTCTTAATTTTAATAGGCTCCCCAACAAAAGGTAATTGAATCCCTGGCCCTTCTATATCTCTTTGTCCTTCAGTTTTTGAAATTTTCACATTCCTAGGGTCATCATCCTCATCAAGATTAATATTATAACAACCCTGTAACCACTGAAGAGATGAAGTCCATTCATCTTATTCTTGTTCAAGGGGGGTGTTAGGTGCTTCCTCAAAGACCTTCTATCTTACAATTTGTAAAGCCTGATCTATTGTGGGGTACTGAATTTCAAATAGAAATGTAGTTATAAAGTTCTGGGTCATACCATACCAATCTGTAGTGACTAAGCGCAGTTCTGCTTGAAGATACCAGTTGATAGGCATAGTATCTAAGGTGTTAATGAACTTATGTACCCACTGTTCTTTAGGAATGCTGCTCCAGGCTTCCTCACAACTTCGTGCATGGTTCTTAGGACAACTCTGACCTGTGTATCGAACTTCACAACCTTCATCTTGGTCTAAAAAGTGCACTGTCAACAAGGTGCAACATTGTACCCACTTTGCGATGTTCTTCTTGTGTGTTTCCCACCATCTAGCTGGTGTCTCTTTCAAAGCTTCGTTTAGTGCCAACAACCTTTTTTGTATTGGTACAATTCCTTCAAATTCAAGTAGAAATGTCTCTAAATTATTCAAGCCATCAAATGTAGGAAGATTACTTACTTCTGTGCCAATCCAACAAACTTCCTTAGTCAACCTGGCACACCTCCACGTAGAGACTTGATACATTATGTTCTACCAATTTTCCAAAGCTTCTTCTGAATCTAACGAACATGCACTTTCACTTTGCCAACTTAGATTTCCATATGATGTAGGTTTAATATAATCCTACTGTCCTGCTGTTAGTTTATACATGTTCTCTAGCTCAGGGGTGTGGTCTTCTTCTCTTATAGGTTCTGTGTATTTGCAACCTTCATTAGGGTCAAGAGGTGCAATGACCCTAAGGCCATCACCTTCAAATGTCATCCTTCTTTTTTTCAGGTCAAAAACATTCAAATTGTCAATAGCCCAATCAATACCCAACAACGCAGGAAAGGGGAAGCTATCATCAAAAATCTTGATCACTTTAAAGTATGAAAATGTCCTCACTCCGTCGATGTCCATAGGGATATGCTCTAGTATTCCAAAGGGGCTCACCGCCTGCTGATTAGCCATCTTGAGCCTAATAGGAGAGTAAATCAATTTAGATTTTCCCATCAATGCCCAAGTCTGCTTCGTCATAACATTTACTTCTTATCCCAGGTGAAGGACCACATAGTCTATGTCATAGTCTCCAATCTGAGCACTAAGGTGCAGTTCCTTGCTTGTCCTCCTTTTTATAGATACTTGATTCACAACTCTACTCAGTAGAGGATCCACTCTTCCAATTTCGTATTGTCTTATTAGGTGTTGTAGTTCCTGCACGACTCTTTCATATTTAATCAAATTAATACAAGTATACAAGAAGTCCACAAGATTTCTTACCTCTTTTCCTTATCTAGGTAGGGAAGAATGATAAAATCCTGGAGGCATTTCACATTCCCTTACTTCCGGTTGTGCCATAGATGAAGAAGCCTGTTCACCTACAAATTCTCTTCTTGCTTCTTCAAAAGTATGCTTTTATTTCCTGGGATCAAACAATGGCATCCTCTCCGAAGCTCTTCCGATCCATGATCCATCTGTAGTCTTTCCTGGAGTCACCCTGTCTTCTCCCGTGACAACGCCTCCTCTAGTAATGACAACGACGCTGGGTTCCTCACCGCGAGGTTCAACTGATATTAGTTGGACTTACTGGTTTCCACCCCATATTTCCTGAACTTTGGCTAACAATACTGGACAGTCTTCAATGACATGATCAAACGAATTGCAATAGCTACAAGTAGAGCAAGGGTTATGACAATCCCTTTCCAAATGACTTGGTTGGGCACATTTATAACAAATAATCCGACCTCGACCTCAACCCATGCCTCCTCCTCGTCCTCTTTCTTTGAACCCACCACGAGGATTGATGTTTCATCTTCTTGTGGAATTGAACTGCGCAACATTCCCTTCTTGATATAATTCTCCTTGAATTCTATATGCATCCCTTGACCTTTCATGCATGAGGTCATAATCCCTACAGTCCTTCTCATCATGCCCCACAGATTTACAGAATGTACAATAAAGATTGGTGGGTGTCTGGACATATTTATGCATATAATAACATTCACCAGGGTGATGTCTAGTTCTACATACCTCGCACCATGGTAAAGTAGTCTGCTTCAAAGGGTTAGGGGCTCCAGAGGCCAAGTACTCATTAAATAAAGGACAATGCTCTTTGTCATGGCCCTCTTCTTTACATCTGATACACCATATGTCTTCTCTTTTCTCTTTTCCTTTGTCTTTCTTCATGTCTTCAACCTACAAAGATAAACTAGTTAATTGATTCAAAATCTGACTCATACCTCGACTGGATTCTCCTACAGGGGATTCTTCTAGTTTCATGGCAATTTATAATGCCTCAGCCTGCGAAATGACCTTCCGTTGCATCAGAGAACTCTATTGTGTGGTAGGAGGGAAACAATGAACCATTCCTTATGCTGTTCGTCGGGAATCTGAAAACGTAAATGGCCTGTCAAGGTCTTAAACCTCTGATCAAATTCCAAAACAGGTTCAATCACCTTCTCCTTGATTTCCTTCAACTCTGTAATGCACTGCAACTTCGACTTAGGCTTCTTGAACTCTATAGTCAATGCAGTCTTAATGTTATTCAAGGGTTTAGGCTGTACATATCCTGTAACAAACTTCATATACCAACTCAATGCACGATCCCTCAGGGTAGTACTAAAATGCGCTCTCTTAACAGCTTCGTCGGTGACTTGCTTAATGCTCCATACAACTTCGCATAAGAACCAATGTTGGTTAGGATTCTCAGATCCATCTCCTCTGAAAATGGGTAACCTCATTTCATCTGCCATGGATTTTCCTCGATTTCTCGATTGAGTATGTACTAAACTGCTCGTAATAGTACTTTGAGTGCTTTGGTTACTTTGGTTACTTAATGCTGCTAAAACAACAAGAGGAGTAGTAATACTTACTTTGACAGTAGGCGCAGTCTCTGAAGTTTTTGGTTCTTCTTGACGAATTTCTCCAGTCTCTACTTACTCTGCCCTTGCGAACTCTGAATACTCTTCATATGACCGCCTTGCTTCTTCTCCAGTGTAGAAATCTTCGTCTTGTGCTAATGGCCCGTAACTCTGCTTAAATAGGTTCGCAAGAGGAACCTTTCTGAATGATCTCCCACTGCGCGTGTGTCCAGCTTATGTGTCACTGTCGCTGTCTGAATTCTTGAACATTCGCTCTAAAATCCAACTGATTACTATATCTTCAAGATATTCTTCTCATGCAATAGCATCTTAATCTTCAGTTTCAAAAAGTGTAGAAACTTTCCTCTAGGTCCCTTGAAGAAATACCTCTCTGCTTGACTATGTGATTCTACTCCGTCGATAGAAAATTCAGTAATGTACCCTCCAATAGTGCTGTCAAACCAGAGATCCATTGCCCTTGATACAACGTTATAAACTTTCTTGACTTTATTAATCAATTCCAATGTCCAAACCACAGGTGGTCTAGATCTGATTTCAAACTGAGTATCTTCTAGTCTGGATAACCACTCATACAACTGCTTATGAACTCCTGTAAAGAAAATCTCATGCACATCAGTAAAGATGTACCTTCCCAACCATTCTTCTATACTAATTCTAGGGTTTACTATTCCGAGCTTCGATGAAGTCCCTTTCTTGTTCTTCTATCCAATTCCGAATCTCTGTCTTTGATGGAAACCACCTTGACATTCCCTCAGGAAGATCCTGATCCCGGCAACAAAACCATTTGTTGGCACAGGGGCAGACCCAGGGTTCAACTCTAACAACGCACCAACAAACCGTAACTATTGGCCCTTTCAACAACACCTGCGAAGCAGATGAAGTCTCACCCAAATTAGCAATAGGGGAGTTGAATGACACAAGTGTCTACAACTAGAGGAAATGCAAGATGATTCTTAAACAACAACGAAGGATAATCTAGTATTATTCTCAACTCTGCGAAGTTAGTTATATATTCTTATCTTCAATAGGAAAAATAATAGTGCAATAACAATATACAGATAGTAAATAACAAAGCATCAACCACATGGACCAACAAGATTTACGTGGTTCACCCTCTCCCTAGGGCTACGTCCAAAAAACTGTGCTTATTGATAAAGTATATGAAAATATACATTTCTATCTATGCACTCAACTGCATATCCTTCACCCTCTCCTCTTTATCTCCTAACCCTACACACCCAGCTGCAGAGTCAATCTTCGCACCCAGCTGAAGACCCAAAATACAAGAATTCTCTAAGACATAACACTTTTACATCTCAACCTCACTATCACCTCTTTCTCAACTCTTCTAGACCTCTATTTATACATTCCATGACTCTTAGAAAACCCTAGACCGAATCCCAGGTGTCAAAACCCTAGGTACCAAAACCCTAGGTCCGAAACCCTATGTGCAAAAACCCTAGGTCCACATAACCCGAATTTTAAGGACTTCACTAACTTGTTCTTCCTTCTTCTCCATGAGGCACTCCAAAGCACCCATTAGTGTCTTCTTCTGCTTGTTGACTTGTCCATGATCTATCTTCTTTGCTACTTTGTCTTCCTTGATCTTCTCTTTCAACGACTTGCTTTCCTTTACTTCGTTCCTTCTTTTATGCTTCTTTAACCACTTCGACCCTTCCTCAGTTTGTGTGCCTTCCACACACTTCATACTTTATCTTTCTTCTTCCTTAATCTTCACTTTCTTCCTTAATACATGACCAAGGGCCAACAAGGATGTCATTGCCTATATGAATGAACATCAGTCGCTCATTGAAAAAATCATAATATACATTGATTCTCATTCTTCATATTGTATCTCTCTTCCTTTTCTTGATAATCTTTGTTTGTGTATGCTTTAGCTAGGTCTCCTCTGCAGGTTTCCATGAAACACTGACATGGTATCAGAGATGAGTTGCTTGGAGCAACCCAAACAAGACAGAGAAGAGAGAAAGAGGATTTAATATTAATTAAACCTAGTTTCTTCCATCATCGCAACCTATCCCTATCGAAATGTGCGACAATTGGAATTGTTGCAGCCTATCCCTATCGAAGGGTGCGATGGTCACACTCACACTTAATAATTGTTTTTTTTAGGAATCGTCGCAGCCTATACACAGTCAATGTGCGACATCGTCGCACTATATTCTTCACCTGGGGTGCATTGATTCAGTTTTTACAATCGTCGCACTTTATCCTTCTCTAGGGTGCAACGATTCAACATCGTCGCACTATATCCTTCTATAGGGTGCAAAGATTCAACTGCCTTTTAGAAAATTGGTTTTTGCAGTAAAATAACCATATATCGAAATCCGCGATCTGGGTCGGGTTGAAATTTTGACCAAAGACGTATAACATAGGGATGCTCATGCTCACTAAAAATATCAAAAACCCACATCATAGTTTAGGAGATATAGCTATTTTATCATATCTATAGCTGTCATAGAACCGTTTGTCATATCTCAGAATCTACGATCTAGGTTTCAAGATCTTTTTAGAATCAATAGCAGGGATGGAGACGATGTAACTTATTCAATCAATTCTGGTGATAATACTCACATCGTACAACTATTTTGAATGGAAGCCGAAGGCCACATTCGAACTCAAAAGAAAAAGGTTGTATAATTTGATGATGGCGATAGAAACATAACCTACATCAGCGCTTGAGAAGACCATATGTGCGAACCGTAAGGATGAGACCAAAGGACTATTTCTTGAGTTAATATCCACTGATCTATGGCTTCATGTTGCCACATGCAAGACTCTAAACAAGATCTGGATGTAATATACCAGATATAAAAAGTATGCAGAATAGAAATAAAATGCTAGAAATGGGAGAATAACAGTAATATAACCAGCATAATCTCCACAATAACACATAAATGATATAAGAACAAAAACATAAATAACACTTTGATTCAGAAAGAAATGTTCACGGGCCTCTTCGAGGGGGAAACCTCCAGTCGAGTAGCGCTCTGTTACAATAATCTCCAAGCTAGGGTTTTCATACCCTTGACCCTTATTTATACTAAATATGTCTATCAAGAGAAGCATCTAGAGGAAGATCCTTCTAGAAGCGGAAGCTTCATTTTGGTCTTCTTACATCCGCCTTATTCTATTTTATTGAAAGTCCTTATTAGTATTGACCTTTATTACATCCAAATATATTGATCTACCTATGTGCGAGTTAGGACCCTAACATGTCCGCCCCCTTAAAAACAACCTTGTCCTCAAGGCTTGAGATGTGGAAACTGCTGCAGAATGGTAGCTGGTTCCCAAGTGGAATCTGTTGGAGTTGTATTTTTCCACTCGACTAGCACTTCCTTGATGGTTCGATGACACAGGTGATGCTCACGCTGGTCCAAAACTGCTTCGGGCTGTAGCTAAATGGATCCTTCTTCAGCTAGCTCGGGAAGGTTGGTTTGAATTTGGCACCTAGTTCCAATCACCTTCTTTAAGCATGAAACATGAAAAACAGGAAGTAGCTTTGACTGACTGGGCAGATCTAACTAATAGGCGACTTGTCCCACACGCTTGAGAACTGTATAAGGACCATAAAAGTTGGGCGCTAGCTTCTAACACTGCTCTGCCTTGAGGGATGTTTTCTTGTATGGTTGCAGTCGCAGAAACAGCTGATCCCCTTCTACAAATTGACGTTCAGAGCAACCTTGATTTGCTTGTTGCTTCATGCGATTCTGTGCCATGACCAAGTTCTCTTTAAGGGTACGAAGAATATCCTCTCGAAC
>SNQJ01S0181977.1:3940-23134 GCA_010110895.2 Picea sitchensis | reverse complement strand
TTTCTTTCTAACCTTTTACATCACAGCTGTCATGACTAGCAGAGCCCAACTAGGCATGTAAGCACTCACTTTTTGCTCACACATCGACGAAAAGAGTGCAAACACTCAGGAACAACAATTACAATGAGGCTCTGAAGGCCTTTTACAATAATAAGGAATGCCAAAAACCCTAGACATCCAAAAACCTAACCCTAGGAGATGAAGTGCCGAAAGTCATGTGGGCCCTGTTTGGGTAAGTTAGTACATTAACTTCCCGGGGTCATAACTTTTGCATACGATCTCTGTTTTAGGCGTATGATAGCTCGTTGGAAAGGTATCGTCGAGGAGATTCATTTTGAGGGTTCAATCATGCCTTCAAATATCATTTAGAACCTCGATCTTGAAAAACCTTCATTTAGGCCCTCAAAATGGCCCCGGAAGTTAAAAACTGCTAAAAATAGTAAATTGCCAAAATGCAAGAAAACTATTTTGAGCCAGTCGGAAAAGGTGGGTGGCCATAAATATCCACCTGGATCATTTAACCACAACCACCTCTCTCACCTGGAGAGAGTGTTGCACATAGGCCTGACAACCTGCTTCTTCAGCTCTGTTCCAGCACAAGGAGGACAACAAGGATCAACAAGAAACATATGACTGTAGCCAATCATACTTAGCCAAGGGACTGCGTGGCCAGAACAACCCATAGTTATAACACACATGACATAGACAATTGCTCAGGTTTCACAGAAGACGCGGGTTGGCTTCAGAGGTGCGTGGCTATGCAGAGATCTAGTGTAGAGACAAAACAATTATTGGGAAGGATTCCTTGAACTGAGGTGGAGTATGGAAGGTTCATAGAACGAATCAGGTAATGGATTTCGGGTCTTAGGTGCATGCGTGAACATTGCAAAGGACCAATATAGAGGCCACATAATTCACATGAATACACTAGTCGACTTCCGGTTCTTATTTTCAGGATTACGTGATAGGAAAATTAAGCAGAGGTCGTTCACAGACTCTAATAGTTCAAACATTCAACGACATAGTGGAGGATGACCCCCCATCCCGGCTTAATTCTTGGGTTAAATTGCATGTGCCTGGGCCGACACATGTTTCCCATGAAGCTACATGCACTCCATCAAGTATGCATTCTCTTTTTCACATGTTGGTTCTGCATGCGCTGTGTCTCCCAGGACTTAGGATAAAAACATACCCTTCACACCACTTTGGAATAATAATAAATTATTATTCCTAAGGACTTAAGCCCTCAAGATTATCCTCTCTTCCTACCTCTCAGCCCCCTCTCCCTTACCCATACTGTGGAATATTAGTCCCCCATCACTCTTTCTTCATGGTCGGTCAACACGCAATGATGTCTATACATTATATTAATGATCTGCATAATTACATATACAAAATCAAACTCCTAGCCTTAACACTTAGGTTCTCCGGCCTAATAAACACATAATCCCACCAACTTATCAATACTTGGCTCACCAGCCTACAAAACATGATTACAATTCATTATATAACTGGGGCATTATCGGGGGATATTACAATCCCCTCCCCTTATTTTTGCACTGTCCTCAGTGCAACTCTTTACACAATGTAACACACCCACTACGACATAATGAATTTTTCATCTTTTTCTTCGAGGGACATAATCCCCAAGACTTCTATGGGGCCTAGTGCAGACCATCCCTTCCCTTATCCTCCTCCAAGTGACCACAACCTGGCCTTAGTGCAAGCGCCTTTCGCAGCTCGCAAGTTGGGAATCAAGTCTCTCGACTCCTCTTTCTCAAAATGACAATACCTGGAATGCGATATGGGTATGGCTCCTTCCTCACTAGTGCCTCCTACATGTAACTGTAGGCTAGGATAAACACTAGCGCCACTCGTAACTTCGCTAGTTGAGGTTTTGAGCCCTCGTGCTCCTCCTTTGCGAAATACCGAGACTTGAGAGGTCAACGTTACGTGGGCTCTGCCAAAGCGATGTGCACACACCACTTGTCTCCTCTGTTGTACTCTGCTCATGAGATGTGCCGCTACCGCCCATCGCACGTGACCTCGGCTCTCGGCGTTTTGCAGCCTTAACAATCAGGGTGCAACCTCTTCATCCTGCGAAACCCCGAGCCACGATAAGTCAACAATGGGTCACCTACTTCCTAAGCTAAATACTAGTGCTACTTGCATCTCGCAACTTCACGAGTTGGAGTGTTGAGCCCTCGTGCTCCTCCTTCGCGAATTATCGAGATACGATAAGTCAACAATGGGTTGACTCTTTCCTAGGAAACATGTGTCCATCACCTGTCAACCACGCGGTCCCCACTTAACGGAGGTGCCACATGTTTGCATGAGCCCTTAGTGCTTGGAACTTCGCGACTTCTACAATCCAAACGAAACTCTCTTAAGTTCCGAACCCCCGATAGGCGATAACCACGAAAGTTCTGATCCCACAATTTTCTCGTGGCCTGGATCCAACGGTCACGCTCACGTCACAATCTCGTGAATCGTGAGTTCATACGGTCCTACCCTTAACCACTCCAAGTTGTGAGTCAGTTAAATGCTACTCTCCTGCCTATACAAAGACTAAGATCGACGGTCAATAGGGCTCCATTAGATCCTTGGATCTACGGTCCTGATTCCTTCGCTACTTGCGAAGGCTGAAAGGGGTCGAGGCATTAACACCTACGTTCCTTCCTCCAATATAACGGTCGTGACAGACCTCAGATCCCCCGAAAGGATCTCATCTGTTCATCTAACAAACAAAAGGGTACTCTCCTTCGGTATTTGAAACTGGCTATCCTTCCTGAGCTTCATCAGCTATGAAAGACTTGAGAGATTTGCGCTCTGTCTCCTGGACTTGACTCTTAGAAGAGTCTTCAGTACAACTATTCATCAAGGGGTTATGGGGTTCTATTTGATCATAGAGGGCCTGTGCATATCGGCACTACCTCTCATGAGATTAACAAACTCCGTCCTCCAAGGGACTCAGAATGACTAGGTGAGTAAACCATCATACATGCGGCTACACCTAAGGTCGACAAGCTCACAGTTGGTGGCTCTAGCTTAAGATGCTACATAACTCCATAATTTATGAGAAAAAGTCATGTCTGACCCATATAATTCCTTACTTGCCTAATTATACAACCAAGCAGAAATAGAAGGGATACAGTATATCCATTAAGCATTCATTCACATTCCTGAAAGCATGCACAATATAACCAATTCATACACAGTCACAGCTAAGTTACACAGGGTAGGAAATCACCTATCTATTACAGGTTGCCGCCAACCAACTGACTATGGGTGTTCATCCTTCCACCCAACCATAGGCTCAGAGGCATTCATTCTTAGCACTCTGTCCATCCCCGTGCCAAGCCATGATATCACCAGGGAATTCTCACAATTCTCGAGGGTTCTCTCTTTGTTTCAACTTCTGTTCGGGTCCTATTTTTTGCAACTCGGATCTTTCTCACTTGGTTTTGGCCTCAATGAGGTTTCTCAGATGCTCTTCGGCATCAAGCTCGCGGCCTTCTGTTCATGATTCGTTGGAGAGCTTTGCACCTCTCCCTTGTGAGCTTCCGCCCTCGTCTGGTGCCTCCTTTTCCCGTGTGTGTCTCCCTCTTACTTGGGAAGGTTTTTGCCGACCTATCCGGTTCCTTCTGTCAGAAGGAAGCTCAGGTCTGCAAGTCCCTGTGGTACTTCAGACTGACAACCCATGTTTCCCTTCATGGGGGTGGTTGGNGGAGATTTGGGGTTATTTGATACATGAACCCTCTTTTATAGTTTTCACATTCTTCCTCTAGTGATATCATGGCCAATACTTTCAAGGCTTCACCCCCACAGTCAATTATTGACAAGTCAAACAATAATACATTTATATTTTCCTCATGCATTAGCATGGTAATTCCTACTTTATGATTAATTACAAATTGGGGGAAACAGGGTGTTACACACAACATCAACAATATTTTCAAAATATTAAAAAAGATGTGGGTATTTTTCCCACATATCATCCTCATACTCCCATGTCGCGTCCTCAGGACCGTACCAGGTCCATTGGACCTTTACAAGCCTTATGGCTCAATTCCAGAGTTGTTTTCTTTTCCGGTCCAATATGCGCACACGATGCACTTGCAAGACACCTTCTTGCTCCACCTGAATCACATTCCAATCGATAACATGATTGGAATCAGGTATATATTTATTAATCAATGAAACATGAAATACATTATGTACAGTCATGGATGCAGGTAATGCAAGCATATATGCAACTCACCCAATCCTTTCTAGGATTTCAAATGGCCCACAAAATCTAGCTGCCAACTTGGCGCAGTTTTCCAACTTCAGGGAACTTCTATTGGCCTTTACTTTAAGGAAAACATGGTCACCCACTTTAAACTCTCTGTGGGTTCTGTTTTTATCAGCATAATTTTTCTGTCTGTCTTGGGAAGCTTTCAAATTCTGCTTAATTTTTAGCATCTGTTCTTCCATTTCCTTGAGAAACTTTGGCCCAACTATTGCCCTATCAACTGGATTATCCCAACACACTGGAGTATTTCACTTTTTGCCATAAAGTGCTTCAAATGGGCTCATCTTCAAGGATGCTTGATACCCATTGTTGTAGGCGAATTCTACCAAGTGTAGGTAGTCTTCCCATTTAGATGGTTTTTCCATCACATACATCCTTAGTATGTCTTCTATCACTCGATTCACCCTCTCTGTTTTCCCATCAGACTTAGGATGATAAGTTGTACTAAAGTTCAAATTCATTGTGAACCCCTTGAATAACCCTTTCTAGAAATTTGAGGTAAATTTCGGGTCTCTGTTAGACACAATTGTTTTGGGAATTCCGTGCAATCGTTCCACTTCCTTCATACAAATATCAACAACATCCACTGCCTTGTGAGTAGTCTTTAACGGAATGAAATGAGAGGCTTTCATAAGCTTGTCCACTACCACCATGATTGAATCATGCTGCTTGCCAGTTCTGGGCAATCCCATGATGAAATCCATGGTCACCATTTCCCACTTCCACTCAGGAATGGGTAAAGGTTGCAACAACCCTGCTGTGTGTTTGTGCTCATATTTAACCTTCTGGAACTCCATACATCTAGCGATGTATTCTGCAATCTCTTTCTTCATACTCGGCCAAAAGTAATGGCTCTTGACTGCTGCCACAATTTTCTGATATCCAGGGTGCCCTGCATAAGGCACATTATGCATTTCATGAAAAATCATAAGTTTCAAATCCTGGACATTAGGTACATAAATTTTGTTCTTGTACAAAAGTATTCCATCAGTTTCCAATTTATAAATCTCCACTTTCTGTGGCATCTTACCTTGCTATAGCTTTGATACCAAATCCATGTACCGCAAATCTGTATTTGCAGCCTCCAAAATTCAACTTTTAATATCAGTTCGGTACATGATAATGGTTGTAGCATATAATTCATGCACTCTCCTATTGAGTGCATCAACCACTTTACTTTCCTTCCCTTTGATATGCTTGATATCAAAATCATACTCACAGAGAAACTCCAACCACCTACTCTATCTAGCGTTCAAGGTTGGATGATCAAACAAGTACTTCAGACTGTTATGGTCTGTTCTTAGTTCGAACCTCCTTCCCATGAGGTAATGTCTCCATTTCTTTAGAGCGTGTACTATGGATGCCAACTCCAAATCATGAGTTGCATAGTTCCTTTCGTTCTCTTTCAAATTTCTGGATTCATAACATATTACGAATCCATTCTGACTGAGGACTCCTCCTAGTCCTTCTTTGCATGCATCTGTGCACACCACAAAATCTTCATTTGGATCTGCGATCCTTAGGATTGGAGAACTGGTTAACAGTTGCTTCAATTGCTGGAAGCTTCTCTAACAATCCTCTGTCCACTGAAACTTCTTCTCCTTCCTTTGAAATGAAGTGATAGGGTGAGCTATCCTCGAGAACCCTATGATAAACCTTCTGTAATAACCAGCTAGACCCATAACAGATCTGACTTCCATCACATTCTTTGGCACTGACCATTCTCTGATAGCCTCAATCTTCTCAGGATCTACAACTATCCCTTCCTTCAAAATAATATGCCCCAAGTAATGGATCTGCTCCTGATAAAATGAGCACTTGCTCAACTTGGTATACAGTTGGTGCTCTCTTAGCACCTGCAACACCATCCTAAGATGTTGTTCATGCTCTTCCTCTGACTTGGAATACACCAGAATTTCATCCAATAAGACTATGGAGAACTTGTCTAGATAGTCCCTGAATACACCATTCATCAGGCACATAAAAACAACGGGTGCGTTTGACATCCCAAACGACACCACTGCGAACTCGTAATGACCATACCTTGATCTAAAGGAGGTCTTGCTGATGTCTTGATCCTTTATTCTTACCTGGTGATATCTTGACCTGAGGTCTATATTCAAAAATATCTTCGCATCCTTCAACTGATCGAAGAGGTCATCAATCCTCGGCAGAGGATATTTGTTCTTTACAGTTACTTTGTTCAATTGTCTGAAATCGATACAAAATATCAACGTCCCATCCTTCTTCTTCATGAACAGGACCGGGGTACCCCAAGGTGACACACTTGGGCGTATATACCCCTTCTTCAGAAGCTCATCAAGCTATAGTTGCAGTTCTTTAAGGTCCAACGTACTCATTCTGTAAGGAAATTTCGACACTGGAGCTGCTCCAGGCATCAAGTTTACAGAGAATTGAATATCTCTTTTCAGAGGTAGTCTGGGCACCTCCTGAAATACATCTTCAAACTCCTTTAGTACCGCATGATCTCCAATCTTTGAGATCTCATCCTTAGATGCTTCCTCCACATGGGTTGCAAATAATTGACAACCTTTTCGATAGCACTTCTTCAACTGCATTGCTGAGATTTCTCTGATAACAATAGCTCTGGGAATTCCTTGGACTGTTCTCCAATTCTATTCCTCATCGAGGAAAGTGAATGCCTTATTACAACAGTCCAATATGGCATGGTGCTGGTCCAACCATTCCATCCCAATTAGACAGTCATAAGAACCTAAAGGCAGAACATTCAATTCAACATTTGTGATCAGTCCATTCATGTCCACAGGACATGACTTAACCAACTCAGTGATCTTCCTCTTGGTTTTTGTAGCCAGCTGCACTAACCAAGACTTTTCATGTTTTCTTCTTGACAAATGCAAAATTTCCACCACTCTAGGATCTATATAACTATGGCTAGCCCCTAAATCAATTAAAATAGTAAATGGTTGGTTGTTAATCATACCTTCCACTTCAATCATGTGCAAATGATATTCAACTTGCTTGTTGTCCAGGGATGCGTAGATCCTTGGAATTATACTGCCCAAGTCCTCCACTGTTTAATCCTGGTGTACATTGTGGACAATTCTCACTTTATCATTTATGTGGGGGAAATATTTGTACCTATGGTTTTCTTTACAACCCCAACATTCCTTAAGTGGTGGTCTTGGCATTTTCCCACCTACTTCAACCTTCCTGGGCTCTCTAAAATATGGCTGTCCTTGAGGATGGTTTATGAAAAAGGGTGGCTTAGTTCCCTTCTTCCTCTAATCCATCTTGAATTTCTTCTTGTCTTCCCAAGCCTTACAGAAAGTAGGCTTCTCTCTTTGCTGCTCATATAAGCATTTATCTCTTCTTATCATTTCTTCCATAGTTTTTGGGTCATCATACTGGATCTTGTCCCCAATGGAAGGTGGAAGTCCACTCAGATACCTTTGAATCTTGACAGTCTCATCCTTGATGAACAAAAGATACTTCAGTAATTCCAAAAACCTTCATTCATATTCATCAATGGTCATGCTGCCCAGCTTGAGTTCAAATAAATCTTTCATCTTTCTGTCATAGTATCTTTTAGTCAAGTATTTCTTCTCGAAATATCTCTTGAATTCTTTCCAAGTGATATCTTTCTCTCTAATGTGCTGCACCTACACAAGATGATGCCACCACATGGATGCCTTTCCCTTCAGTTGACACATTGAAATTCTTCCTTCTGCATGAGAGGAATAATTCTGCAGTTGGAAATATTTCCTCATGCCAAGCAACCATGTCTCGACATCTCCCTCCTTCTTATGTTCTCCATCAAATGTTGGAGGCTTAATCTTGTTCATTTCGCCCTTCAGTTCATCCACTCCAGATCTCCCATGCTTTCTGGTAGGAGATGGGCTTGAACTACTGCGTGCACTCCTCTTGGAGCGACCTTGGGAGTGATGATGGTGTTTACTAACACTCCTTGATCTTCTTCCCTAAGAAGTCCAGTGACTCTCGATTTTGCTCAAGTCTCTCTCCTAGTCCAACTTCTTTTCTATTCTCTCCAGACTCTTCATCAAATTTAATTTGAATTAACCTTGTTTATCCTGAGCTTTCCTAAGATTTCTACTATCTGTTCGATGAGTGTGGGCATCTTTCTGCAATTTTTCAATGATCTTCATAATATTCCCTTCCTTATCTATCTCTTCTCCATGCCATTGGAGTTTGACCCTTCAACTCCCAAATGAACATCCATCCCTTTAGATTCATTCTCTGAACTGGAAGCATTATGTGTCTTTTCCATTTATTTTTCACTCAGTGGAAATTCTACTCAGTTCTGGCACTCACTAAACTTTTGCAACACAATGTGCACACAACTGAAATTTGTTAGGCCATTATTCCTTAACCAAGCCCACATCATTCATAAACAAACCGAAATTAAGAAAACGTTCATATTTCATGAATTTTCCGAGCTTTGCTCGACTCTGTAACAATCCTTTGGGCTCTATCCCCTTCTCTCTTAATCCTCAACCCACGTGATTACGGGTCGTGACCACTCGCTTAGCAAAAAGGGCGCTTCATGACTTCGCGTTTCGGGAGGTTTCAAAGCACTTCACAACAACTTCTCAAATTTCAGACTAACGAACTTGTGACATAGGGCGAATCAAATGTCCATGTCTATCCAGCATCCAATGGATGACACTTGCTGTGGAACCTTAGGCATCTGAGTTCCGGTACTTCGGGAATTCAGAATATTTCACATCCACACACCCCAAACACTTCCATGTCACCTTAGGTGACGTCATTACCTTACATCACTTAACGTTTTATCAATTGCGGGGGCATGCAACGATGGTTTTGGAGTAACCCACCCTTCATTCCACAATTCTCCTAACGTTGACACGTAAACCCCTCAGTGAAACCATGGTTTGGATTGCGGGACCGCCTTGGATAATTATCTTCCATGTAACTTGGGTCCCCACAATGTCTCTTGGCCATTGATCTTAATGTATCATGATCAACGCCGCTATGGGTCCTCCGACCCTTAACTACGTTACGTAAAATCAGGCCCCACTAACCCTGCTCACACAGGATGCCACATGGAAAAATACTAGCGATGTCATCTGGCCCCACCACATCTACTCTTTCGCTTCAAAACTTCAGACTTCGAGAGTTTGTGCAATGACACATCCCACTTCTCTTGACAATCGAACTCTCGAAATTACAATCTACTCTTCTGCTTGATCCAACGATCAAGCTTTTTTCTCCAGATCTACGGTGTAGATCTCCCTTAGGACTTTAGGGTTTCGGGTTTCGGGCATTTATGCCTCCGCGCACCTTGCTTCTCCCGATTGTAGAACTCCGAAGGGCTTCCAAGATAACACTCCTGTACCTTCTCCAAATCTGACAGTCGTACTAGATTTCCCTTCCGTCCGAACAGATCCTACGGCTCCAACACCCCAAGTGTTGAGTGCTCTTTGTCTGTGGTCAAATACCATGCTGGCTGCGGTTTTATTCTACTGCTACTCCTGAGCTTCGTAACATGTCCATTGTAACCCCTTGGCACTCAAAAACAATCTAAGGTTCGAAATTGGTTCCTCCAAACACCATTTCCACTCAAAACCTTGGGTCCAAAGACCACTTATCTGGCCCATCCAGGATCAGCATTGAAAACATGGCTCTGATACCATTTTGTAATGTCCCCGACCATCAACCCACTTGCTGGGAAACGTTACTTCACGGAAACATTCTCATACTTAAATATATAACATGCATTATTTATAAAGAATAAGAATTAAATCAAATTAAGACATTTGACATAGATTTACTACTATCATACAGAATTAAACATAATTAACAACAATTCAAACTAGAAACAAAATACATGATAATATTACAAGTATCACAGAACATGCATTTTAATTAAGTACATAATTAAAACACATAATGATACTTATATTTGAAACTGTAATACACCACCAAATGCGTGCAGACCTTCCACAAACCTCCCAGCCTTAGACCACATTTCTCATCACTCTCAGCAGTAGGTCACCCCCGAGCTGGGAATAAGCTCCACCGGGCAAGGGAACCCTAGGCTAGGCAAGGTCAATGGAAGACACACCATTTATGAGGAAGGATTATCTCCCAGGAGCCACTTATGCCCACTTCTCACAGACTCTCATTCCCCATATGCCTGTCCCACCCCAGGAGTATACACCTTCACTATCACCAAGACAGTCCTTTGGCCGCTAAACCTCCCTTGCCTTTGGCTTCAACAATAAACTGGACCGGAATTCTCCGAGCTCTATGGAAGCTACAGGACTCCTTCCAAGAGTTCTCACTTCCTCCTTGCACTCTCTCAACTAGAGAGAGTCACTCACAGGCCTGAAAACCTACTTCTTCAACCACAACCACCTCTCCCATGTGGAGAGAGTGTTGCACACAGGCTTGACAACCTGCTTCTTCAGCTCCGTTCCAGCACAAGGAGGACAACAAGGCTCAACAAGGAACGGATGATGGTAACAAATCACACTCATCCAAGGGACTACATGGCCACAACAACCCACAGTGATAACACACATGACATAGACAATTGATCAGGTTTCATAGAAGACGTGGGTCGGCTTCAAAGGTGCATGGCTATGTAGATATCCAATGTAGATATCCAATGTAGAGACAAAACGGTTCTCAGGAAGGATTCCAGTGAACTCAGGCGGAGTATGGAAGGTTCACATAATGAATCAGGTGATGGATTTTGGGTCTCAGGTGTGTGCATGAACATTGCAAAGGACCAATACAAAGGCCACAAAATTCACATGAATACACCAGTTGACTTTCGGTTCTCGTTTTCAGGATTGCATGACGGGAAAATTAAGCAAAGGTCATTCACGGACTCCAATAGTTTAGACAACCGACGACAGAGTGGAGGATGACCCCCCATCATGGCTCAATTATTGGGTTAAATTGCATGTGCCTGGGTCGACACATGTCGTCCATGAAGCTGCATGCACTCCATCAAGTATGCGTTCCCTTTTGCACACGTTGGGGCTGCATGCGTTATCTCTCCCAGGACTTAGGATAAAAACATATCTTTCACACCACTTTGGAATAATAATAAATTATTATTACTAAGGACTCAAGCCCTCAATCTTATCCCCTCTTCCTTCCTCTCAACCCCCTCTCCCTTACCCATATTGTGGAATCTTAGTTCCCCATCACTCTTTCTTCATGGTTGGTTGACACACAACGATGTTTATATATTATATTAATGATCTGCATAATTACACATACAAAATCAGGCTCCTGGCCTTAACACTTAGGCTCTTCGGCCTAATAAACACATAAGCCCACCATCTTATCAATACTCGGCTCACCAGCCTACAAAACATGATTAAAATTCATAATATAACTGGGGCATTACTAGGGGATATTACACACCTAGTTTGCCTAACATTTAATGTTGGTTTTCCAAATAAATGTTTCATACCATAATGGTATGTTTTTAGCTCAAATCTTTTCTCCATGAGGTAATGTCTCCACATTTTTAATGCATGTACAATTGTTGCTAATTCTATATCATGAGTAGCATAATTTATCTCATGCTTTTTTAATTTTTGGGACTCATAGCATACCGCATCGTTTTCACTAAGGAATCCACCGAGCCCTTCCTTGCACGCATCCGTGCACACTACAAAATCATCATTTGTATATGCAATCTTTAATATGGGTGCACTTGTCAAAAACTTTTTCAACTACTAGAAACTCTCTTCACATTTTGATGTCCATTCAAACTTCACCCCCTTCTTTTGCAAATAAGTGATTGGGCTTGTAATATTTGAAAACCCTTTTATGAATCTTTAGTAATAACCCACGAGACCCATAAATGATATGACCTTGGTCACATTTCTTGGTATTGTCTATCCTCTGATGGCCTCCATCTTCTCGAGATCGACTTCTGTCCCATCTGTTGAAATAATATGCCCCAATTAATGTATCTTCTTTGATAAAACATGCACTTACTTATCTTGACATACAATTTATGCTCTCTTAAGACCTTTAGTACCATTCTTAGATCCTCCTCATGCTCCTCTTCATACTTAGAGTAGATGAGAATACCCTCTAGGAAAACAATCAAAAAATTGTCCAAGTACTCCCTAAACACTCCATTCATTAGACACATAAAAATAACTGGGGAATTTTATAGTCCAAATGACAGTACCGTGAATTCATAATTCCCATACATTGTTCTAAACAATGTCCTACTAATATCTTCTTCCTTTGTCCTCACTTGATGATAGCCTGATCTCAAGTCAATCTTCGAAAATATTCTTGCACCTTTTAGCTAATCAAATAAATAATCAATCCTTGGCAATGGATATTTATTCTTTATAATGACCTTATTCAGCTGTTTGAAATCAATTCACAACCTTAAGGTTCCATCTTTCTTCTTCACAAAAAGAACCAAGGCTCCCCAAGGTGACACTTGGACGTATATACCCCTTCTTCAAAAGTTATTCTAGATGCATCTACAACTCTTTCAATTATGGTGTTCCCATTATGTAAGGCATCTTGGACACTAGGGTAGCACTTGGAACCAAATCAATAGAGAAATCAATGTCTCTCTTCGGTGGAAATCCTGGGATCTTCTAAAAAACATCTTGAAAAAATCTCAAGACTGGGTGGTCTTCAAGACTTGTCACTTTATCTCTAGATTCCTCTTCCACGTGGGCTACAAAAAATTGACATCCCTTCCTAAAACTCTTTTTCAACTACGTGACTGAAATTTCTCTAACAACTACAACTCTTGGAATGCCTTGAATCTTGCCTTGCTGCCATTTCTAATCAAGACAAGTTATTGTTTTTTTGTAACAATCTAGGACAACATCGTGTTTTTCCAACCAATCCTTACCCATTAGACAATCATATGAAACCGAAGGTATAATTTTCACATATACATTTGTTTTGAGTCCATTCATGTCTATTAGACAAAATTTAACCAACTCATTGATCTTTCTCTTAGCCCCTGTGGCTAACTGAACTAACCAAGATTTCTTATCCTTACTCATTTGCAAGTGAAATATTTCAATAATGTAACCTCTAATTCTAGATAAAATTTGCATGTAAACAATTTATGTTAGATGAAAATAAATACATACACAATTTGGAAAAGAATTCATAAATTTTCTTCTACCCTTTACTGCCACTAATAATATTGTTTTGAGTTGACTACAAAATTTATTTCTTAAATTAATTTTCTAGGTTAACATATGGATTCTCTTCCTCAATACCTTTCCATCGACTATTTATTTTCCCAATTCCGAGTTCCGAGAAAAAAAATTATGGTCTTCAGAAGTTTTGACCATTTTTCCTTTTTCAACCCTGCATGCTACAAGTGTCCTCTTTCTCTCGAAACACTTTTATAGATACCCATAACTCAAATATGGCTCCATGGATTACTTCTAGAGTCCATGAGATTTCCATAGACTATTCCTGGGCCTGCAAACTAACTCTTGAGCTAGGAGTTATTCCCTCAAAAATAAATTAGGTACTAAATTTTACCCTTGATTGTTTTGGCTGTAACTCCCTCATACAAGCTCCGTTTGGAAATTTTTTTAGCTTGCTGGAAAGATCTCTCTAAGATTTATCATTTAAGAAGAAAAAAATTGTGTCCATCTAGGACACATAGTAGTATACAAATTTGATTTTCTAAAAATGTTGTTTAGGCCCTAAAAAATGTTCTGCAAGATGAAGACCTTCAAAATCTGGAATTTTCATGGAAAAATTCATTAATTTACTGATGTAACCGTCTTTACATCCAAACCGTTGATCTCAAAATAGAGATTAATCCCAATAGTTGATCTTCTTGGCCATTCCAAGCTGTGGCTAGTCCTTCGCAGGCCTGTCAGAACTCTTCTTCATAACCTTTCCACTAGAAAGATTCAATTGTTGGGTATGCAAATTTTCTAAAATCCACAATCTGAGACGTTGTCGAAATCTTCCCATCAAAAAAATTCAATTGTTGGGTACACAAATTTCCCGAAATTCGTAGTCCAAAACGTTGTCAGAGTTTTCCCATAAAAAACCCTTCACCGGAAACACAACTTTCCATTCTCCTCGACCTTTCTGAAGTTTCCTTTCCGATATATCTAATGGTTGAAACTGCTCGCATCCAGTGGTATATATCTTCTCAGAAAGATTCAACTTATCAACCTTTAATTTGGTAGGATTGACTTCTTGAGGACGCAAAACTCACCCGAGCCTTCCAAACGAGCTCTCCTAAAAACAAATTTTCGAAAGAACATCTTCACGAGATTTTACGGCTGAGAATGATCCTGATTGATACGATGACTCTCGTTCTTTCGATATTCTTCGCTAGGTCTTCTCTTTTTCAGACTTCAAACTCACGCTCTACCTCGGGACTTTTCCGAAACCCGACTTCCGATGGGAATATAGGATTGACCCTCGATATGATGAACGATCTTCATTCACTCAGCTCGTGCCATTGGGATACTCCTTTCAAATTCAACCTCATGCTCTGGTTCATGATCAAATCTCAATCATTGATCCTCATGGTTGAATTAATCTAGACCATCAATCTTCAAAACTTCACAGTTGCCCTGAAACACACATGAATTCGACTTCCATGGATGAATTTGACTTCTATGGTCGAATTTGACTCTACAACCTACAAATCGATGCCATACGTTTTCTTCCTTGTTTGATCTGAAGTACTGAAACTCTAAATCTATTCGTAATTTGGTGATTTCACTTCTTTTCATCATTTCGCCCCCCAAATTCACCAGAGGAAGAAATATATAACCACAAATCTGCTCAATTTGTGTTAGCTCCTGGCCCATACAATCTTAGTGTTGAACCTTGAGCTCTGATGCCATTCTGTAACGTTCCTCGACCTAACTAGGGAACATTACTTGCGAAAATACACACAAAATCAAAATTTTCTTCTACTAATTAAATTTTTGTAGCTTACCAGCTACGATTTATTCACATTTACAACTAGATTCTAATACCCATTATTAAATGCAACTATGACATTCTAAATGAAAAAAAATCTATAACACCATTTAAAACCATTCTCATTCACAAAGTAAATACACATCCATGAACTCATAAATAACTCAACAAAATAGATAAACACTTATATTTAAAAGAGAGTTTGTGCAACCAACTACTCGAGAAGGATGTTCCACCCTACCATAGACTTGTTGTTCCAAATCTGAACAACAAGTCACCTCCGAGCTGGGGCTAGGAATCCACAGAAGATGGGTGCCTCTCACAGTCCCCTCACAACTCAGTATCACACAACCCAATGGTTTTCACCTATAGCTATCCCAAATTCCCTCCAACTCTCTTCCTCTTAACCTTCCCAACCCAAATAATGTACCCCTTCACCGCTCTCAGTCCATCAGGCATTCCATTCATTTATTAAGGTCTCTTTGGCTCAGGTAGCTAGGAATTTCTCTGTTGGAAACTCAAGGGAACTCACTTCTAGGAAAACCACCAACAAAACAATAGCAAACACTTTTTGTTCTAGTGCAAATCACCTAGGAGTTCACTCTTCAGGCCTAACAACTTGGCTCTTCGATTTCCATCTCCAAAAACACTCCAACATGCTCCATATTTCACCTAGCCTTGTTGCTCCAGCTCCCATGCTCTTCTCCCCTATTCTCTGTTGGTTGTTCCTCTAAAACTGATTGTCCAAAATTGTTTGTTACTACCCATATGAATTTCCTCTCTTTTCACAAGACAATTCACTACTCACTTTTCCCAATGTTGATTATACTTTAGCCCCATGATTTCCAATAATATGGTATGTGACTCTCACACCTACCCCGTGACAGGTATTTAGTGATTGGACTTTCATACACTCAACTAGAGATACAAGTTTTCCCCAAACGACAATAAAATTTAGAAATGTGGGTTTGAATTTTAATGCCCATAAATTATTTCTCCTTGGACCCCTCTTGGACACTCTCTAGAAATTCCCCCTTTATTATGGATTAATCATCCCCCATCTCTGTCCATATCCCAACAATTGGCATTACATTATATTTATTAAAACCAGAAAATACATTTTTCGCATATTGCATTGCTTGGTCATAGCCACATTTATATCTACATTATGTATTAATTAAACTGGGGAATATAGTGGGGATGTTACAAAATTAGTGTTAAAGGGATGTTGAAATCATAGACCATTCAAATCCTTAACTCTAGATATTACAGTAAATGTTTAATAGTACCTTTCTTCAATGCCAATCCTTCTAACTTGTGGAATGTTAATCTCTAAGTAAGTTTCAAAGGAAGCTAGTTTTTGTTACCACTTTCAATAGGTGTAGTAAGAAGCTAGTTTTTATATTTCTACTATAGTGAATCATTTTTCATTTTATCAATGTACCATGATATTTTTCACTATTGAAATAATTTCAATTACTTATTGCACTAAATGATTTTTCATTGTATCATCATTGAAATTAATGTACCTTATTGTTTTGCATTAGGTTATCATTGATTTCAATGCAACAACTTTATTGCTCTAAATGAATTTTCGCTATATCATCACTAAAATCAATGCATTTTATGGTTTTGCATTAGGTCATCACTGAAACCAATGCAACTATTTGATTGCTTTAAATAATTTTTCAGTATATTATAATTTAAATAAATATATCATTTTGTATTTATTTAGCCATTGTCTAAACATTCTACATTTTGGCTCTTTTCCAGATATTTTTTCTATTTAATTTTGGTCAAAATCCAACGAGAAATTGTTGGATCTGCAAATTTGAGTGGCTAAGTCTGTATACTCTGAGTGCCCAAGGGGTTTTTCAGCTTGCTGAATCCATTTATGCATTCAAAAATGGATTTTAAACAACATAAAATTTTGCTTTCATCCTGATTTATTTCATCAAATTTCGGCAAAAAAACCCATAACATAGAACATTTAGACAACATCATTTATTTATATCATTGCTGAAACCAATGCAAATAAATATATTATTTGTATTTCTTTATATCATTGCTAAAATCAATGCAACTATTAGTTATATCATTATTGAAATCACTATAACTATGTGACTAGTTTACATCATTTTTCATTATATCATCACTTAAATCAATACACATTATCATTTTGCATTATATCATTGTTGAAATTAATGCAACTATTAGTTATATCATTGTTGAAATCATTGCAATTGTGGCTACTTTACATCATTTTTCAATATATCATCACTTAAATCAATAAACATTATCATTTTGCATGATATAATTGCTGAAATCAAGCAAGCAATTATTAGTTATATCATTGTTGAAATCATTGCAACTGTGTGACTACTTTACATCATTTTTTATTGTATCATCACTTAAATCAATACACATTATCATTTTTTATTTTATCATCACTTAACTCAATACACATTATCATTTTTTGTTATACCATTGATTTCACATTATTATTTTTCATTATATCATTGTTGAAATCAGTGAAGGAAATAAAGTAATAGAGGAAGAACTAAGGAGAAGGGAAGGGAGAATCCACTACCTTCCTCAGAGGTTCCTTCAAGAAACTGAAACCCTAGCCTCCATGAGGATGAAACCCTAAGGAGGAAAAGGTAAGAGAGAATAAGAAAAGAGAGAAATAAAGGAAATAAGAAAAGAATGGGAGAGTAGAGTTCTAGGATTTCCTCCATGAGGGTGAAACCCTAAGAGAAAACCCCCAAGGAAGAAAAGATAAGGGAGAATAACATAAGAGAAAAATAAAAAAAATAAAAAAAGAATGGGAAAGTAGAGTTCCAAGATATTTTTATGAGAAAAAATAAGATATTTTAATTAAAATAACAAAAATGTCCTCACACTCAAGGATTGAGAAAAAATGTCTCTTTATCCCTGGATTTTTCTTAAAAAATATTTGTTACTAAAAAAGTAAAAGGAAATATAAAAATGAAATAAAAGAATCTATTGGAATGGTAATAATCATTTTTACCATCGTGAAAATTAATTTAAGATCAAGAAGATCTACTCACGTGTAAACTTCCATTTTTTGAATCCTCAAAATGAAATGCAATATTCTTGATAAATATAATTTAAATGATAATCAGAATTCAAAACAATCCTCAAAAT
The DNA here is from genome assembly GCA_010110895.2 of Picea sitchensis. NCBI lineage: Eukaryota > Viridiplantae > Streptophyta > Pinopsida > Pinales > Pinaceae > Picea > Picea sitchensis. The sequence goes on along the minus strand of SNQJ01S0181977.1, from coordinate 4,734 downwards.
GAAATGCAATATTCTTGATAAATATATATTTAAATGATAATCAGAATTCAAAACAATAGTTATATCATTTTAATATATAAAAATGTAATTTTTTTTTAACAAAGAAATATTAATAAATTTTATTTATTTATTTTTATATAATTTTATTTTATTTACCAAGAAACAAAATGTAATTTCTTATTGTTCAAACTCAAGTGAAAGTGTTGTGTAGTTTCTAAAAATGAGCAATGTATTGTCATCAATGTGTCCCTAATCTTTTTTTTGGTTGATCAATCCTTCTTGTTTAAGGATGCAAATCACAATGGCAGTTGTGTTGCATTTCGTTTTTAGTTATTTGCATCCATCTTTCCTATCCTTAATTCCGTGAAGGGGAAGTTGATAAGTGATAGAGATATGGAGTTTATTGTAGAAGTGGTCAATCCTAGTCACTTCGTTCTTCTTTGTTGATCACAATCTTCTAACAGTATAACACTTCGTTCTTCTTTGGTGATCACAATCTCTTCTAACAGTATAACATAGATATATCAGTTATCCACAACTTTAATAATTATATATATATATATATATATATATTGATCAAGGAAGAAGAACATATATGTTATTCATTCAAAGTGGGTAAAATCATGAAGATGGGTGTCCAATTTGTTTGTTTTATGAGAGAAAAATCTATATTTTCACAAGTTCAACTTCCCGTATACAAAAATATTTTTTTATTGATAATTTCACTATATGTCAATTTGGAAATTGTTTCCTTAAAAAATGAAAGGAATGATAACGCATTATCATTCCTTTCA
>SNQJ01S0181976.1:0-19196 GCA_010110895.2 Picea sitchensis | reverse complement strand
CAAGTCGAGTTTTCTTTGTTTTGGAGGGAAAATGACAAATTGTACATGCTGGAAAATGAATTTGTAATTTCTAGCACATTTGGTTGGACACAAAATCGACATGATTTGTATTTATAACGAATGAATTGATGAGAAGTTGTGGTGAGACTGCCTGTGATAAAAAAAATTAAATATCTTTGAAATCATGTGTCTAAGATCTGGAAATCCTAGAAGTTTGAAATCACTTGTTTACATTTCATTTGGGATTTGAAAACCATAGAGGTTGTAACACACCCGATCCCCTAATAATCACTTAGGTTGGTGGGGTATTTTTTTTCTACTCTCTTAACACTTGGAATGAGACTTCAGATCCATCAGTGCCTGTGTGAGGACTTCTCTTATCACTATTTATACTATATTAATTATTGTTAATTCTCAGATAAGTTTCTCCACATATCTTACAAATGTGTTCAGGTGTCTAAATGCCTCAATCAGATGGTCATATTTATTCCTTGCCCTCAAATCCATGATCTACGGGTGTTCATATTCATTCATGTTGGAGTGACCAATCACCTAGGTCGATCTTCTCTCCAACGATGATATACATATAAATCATCCTCTGGGATCTATTAGTCATTAGACCTGGGGTTCCAATGGCTATGATTATGCTAGAGTCTCCACCCACTCAATAATTGTGCTCCACTTGAATTCCCATTCCACATATTAACGAACGAGACCCACAAAATCTATGGTTGAGATTAGATCTGACCGACATACCAATCAATGGTCCTCTTTCATTTTCAAAGTGCCTCCCCATTAGAGTGCCTCCATTATGGTTCCACGAACTATTCTGAAAAACACACTCTGACCACACACACTCCAAAAGATCAAACAATCCTTGTTCATCTAATTCGACGAACAATATTATCTTCAAGATTTACAACTATTCACCAATGTAGGTGCCTAAACTCTTCCTCCTCACAACGATTCTTACTAGATACAATGGATAACACATCACGGGGCACCTCCCAATTGATCTATGGTCCTTAGAGTTCCTGTCGTCAGACTCCTGTCACAGCTCTCCTTCCAGACCTACAATGAATCCTCTTATGAAAATATCATTATTGGATCCATCGGTCTAGGAATTATCATGGTCACCCTCTGACAGATTGACAATATTCGTCGATTTGGACCTTCCCCATCGGGGTCCTAACAAAATCTCCCAGAATATCACTTCGATGATGGTACCATCCAACCAACAGTCTAGATCTATTCGATTTCCCGAATCAATGGGCATGAACCCACCCCTCATAAAACATTGGTTTCCTCGAGGGTAACAGTCTAAATCCATACTTAAACCTTGCAGGGTTTCTTCTAAGTCTTCTGTAAGATTATACCAACTCTCAAGAGTCTAGAAGTTCACTCTTAAACAAGATAAACATATTCCTTTCACCTGGATGACATATTTGCACACCTTGCAATATTTCCACCTTAGCCATGTGACTTTCCACAAGGCTTAAGGCTCTCAAACCATTACAAGGACTCTCCATATTTAAAGGTACTCCTATCCACTCTCAAATGAAGATTTTATCCATATCTTGCAAACTTTCCTCTCAAGGATTGCAGGTTACCTAGGTTACATGACACTCATGCCTTACTTAATTTTATGAATTATTAGATTAACAATGAGAACATACAAGCATATTACATTTTTACTCAGGAATTCAACCATTCCTTCACATATTGACACTTTCAATTAAACCACAAAAAATCAAGTTTACATTTCTAAATTCGCATTACACATACATTGGGTTGAAATATTTATCTGTCCAATAAATATCAACAACCAACTGAATGAGAGAGGACACCTTTCCTTCCAAACTTAGGCCATACTGGAGAGTCCCTTCCTACAGTACGCCACCCCTGTGTCAAGCCATGATTTCACAAGGGAATTATTTAGATGGTTTCCAGATTAGAATGATCTCAACATGTTACTCTACTTCCTCCATCGACAACAATAGAAGTTGACCCCTTCCTACTGAGCTTGGAGCTTCCACAGGTTTATCAGGTACCTTCCCAACTGGGTTTCCTCTGCACAAGGGAGCCCCTTCTTTGTTGAAAATTCCCTTAGTGAACTCCCCTTACCAATGTTGGTTTCGACCTAGTAAGTACCAAGATGCAACCCTCTCTCTCTCCAGTTTGGATTCAAGTGTTCTCTATTTCAAGGTGATCATCAATAATTTAGACAATCTTCCTATTTTCTTCAAGGAACTCTCTCCAATTTATTCTCTTTCTCATATATGTGCAAATGAACTCCTTTGTTCATTGCACCACCTATCTATGAGTCTATGAATCACCAACTCTTCCAAGATTTTCACTGCTCATTCACCATTGCAACTATTCCTCACTTTCACATTATCCTCTGCACATATATGTCTTCTCAGGTGGATGTTCTCTCTATGTCCATCTCACATGTCTCTCCCCCTTCTACCCCTTGGGTGATGTTTTCCACCTTTGGTCTCTTCCTCCTCCAATCCTTGGGATTCTCATGGCTTCTATCAAAAGTAACCGTCAGTTAGGGATACAAATTTTTAAGGGGAAATCCAAGGGATGTACTTCTGTCAGGTTTTTTAGTTGACCCTTGCCTCTGCAAGAGATCAAATCTGTCAACAATATTAATTGCCTCAATCACCAATCCTGTCTTCCATAACTGGTCATGTGGCTCAATGCAGGTTCAAGTACGTTGGCATGTGTGTGTTTATGTTTTCAATTATAAGTTGGATTGCTAACAAGACTTCCTATTTTCTTCATTGAAACATCTCATATCCACCTTACCATTCCACTTCATCAATTCCACATGTGATATCATGTGATGTTAGTTGCCTGGTGTTTTTAATTAATCAAAACATATTTACAAGATTCATAGTCACCTTATATGAATTCTTAACATAATTTACAATTATGGGGGAAAACATAGTGTTATAGATGTGTATTTCTGTTGATCTTTGCTAGCGTGGAGGTAAAAATCATTTTTTTGGAAGTTAGGGTGAGAGACTATGGCAAGTGTTGGGTGCAGACCTATTTTGAGAAGAAAGGTTATTTTGGGTGCAAGCCTATTTTTGGAAAAGAATAGGTGGAAGGAAAGAAGCATGCAGAAAAAGAAGGAAAATAAGCGTGCAAGCGGAAAAGCAACATGCAAGAGGAGAAGCAACGTGGCAAGAAGGAAATAAATCCTAACCATGCTAGGGTTAGGGTTTTTGAAAAAGGTTGTAATGACTATAAGCTTGTAAAATAGTATAACTAAGAACCTAGGAAGTCTAGGTAAAACATCGGTTCAAAAAGGGTTGTTGAAGGTGTTCATTTATTATGATTGTAATTAGGTTGTAGAAGAGTCAAGTAAGCTAGATTTTGAGGGTTAGGTCATAGGTTGAGTTGTAGAAGAGTCAAGTAAGCTAGATTTTGAGAGTTAGATCACAGGCTGATAATCCTGGTGTGAGTCTTTGCTATGATTGTAATAAGGCTATATAAGAGTCAAGTAAGCTATATTTGAGGGTTAGGTCAGTCAGAGGAGCCTAGTGTGATATAGTATACCCTGCAGGTTCCTTAACCTCATTATGATTGTATGATTGAAGATGTAATGCACGCAATGCCATATTTCAGTGCTAGACAAGAGCGTAGAAGCCAAATTTTTTGTGGACGTAGCCCAGAGGGGTTGAACCACTGTAAAACTTGTGTTCTATGTGATGGTTCTTGAATTTTTACTTTATCCCAATGATTAGTTTAAGGAATGAATGGTTAATCTAGATTTGTTAGCATGCATGCATAAGGAAAAATATGAAGGAGTCTTAGAAATACTTGAATCAATAAAAAATTAATACATAACATAGATAGAATACACCCCCATATCTCACTCATTCTTAGACTTCAAACACCTGGTATCATTCACCCATAAAGCTATCTCTGGTGATACTGTAGGGTGCACTCAGGTGTAACGCTGTCTTCCTGGTTTATTGTGAGGGTCGTGGATAGTTTTTAGAGGGTTTTGTTGGAAACCTGTTCAGATCTGAACTTGGGTTAGACCAAGAAGTGAAAGAAAGATCCAACCAAAACCCATCCAAACTATCCTAGAATCATAACCTAGTTGTCATCTCCAAGATTTGATCTGACAACCCTCTCCTAAAATTCCCCTGTATCATCTCTATACAACCATGTACATTCCCTCGGCTACCACTACAACTCACTGATAAAATATCTTTCCTCACTGCATCCCCACATACACATGACTGCTCTAATGATTCCCATGTATGCACGCTTGTCCTCAACGTATCCCATGTACATGAAACCTGCTCCCCATGTATGTACATGCATGTCCCTTATGTGACCCACATACAACTCAGTAAACCCGTAAAAACCTAGTTATGATTTAGTATTGTTGTTTCCCTAAGATTTATCCTTCGATTTTCACGTGCTAATTATAGATATGACAAGATCTCCTTGCAAATCTGATATATCTTCATGCAATTGTTGTGGATCTGTTCTTTATCCTTCAAACATCCACTTATTCATGATATTGGCTCCCTCTCAGAGTAACGGTTAGGATACTATTGTTGATTTTACCCCTCTACCCAATAGTTAACTCCAAATAAATCACTTATTGAATTAAAGCATAGATGAGTAATCAACTAAACATGTAGTAGAAGTATAAACAAGGAAACCAAAATCACATACAAGACACCAATATTTTCAAGGATAAACCAGCTAGAAAAACCCTGAGGGAAAACCAATACCATGATGATTTTATCATAGTCAAATCAAGACCCATAATAGGAAAAATGGACCACTAAGAGAAATACAACCATGTAAAAATATAACATAGTTTACTCTGTCATACGACACCTGAACAACACACTTTTCTAAGTGTACATGATCTCCCTTTGTCACACTGGCGTATACACACTTGTCTCCACTAGAAACTGCGTACATGTACCAAAATATTGAACACAATTTTTGGTGCAGTGCTACACTTTCCTCTGGCATATATTAGCTAAAACCCACCTACAATTCTAATGTTCTCTTCTCCTTGACCTATAAGGATTTTTAGATAGAATTCCTCCTTCTTATCCAATATCTGGAATCACATTCCTTCATGATCCAACCCTTTCTACATCAACACTAGGATGAAATCTCTTCACCCAACCAATGAGATGACATTCTCAATTTTGGTAAGAAAAAGTCTTTCTTTGCTTCTACACTTTCAACCCTCTTCACACTAGCAAAAGTTCTTCTTTGCTATGTCCGACCTTGGCATCTCATAAAACGTTTTGACCTTGATCTCTCACTAAAGTTTCTTCTTCTTTCCCTTAGCCTTGATTTTATAAGATTGATTTATAACCTAACCCTAATCTCTAAAGTGATTGATGGTTGTGATTAATTCTCACCTCACTTAAGATTTACATGAAAATATTACATGCTAATTACTTTAGCATTTCCCAATTCAATTTACTTAATAAATAAATTTAGTTTAATAATTACTTTAACTAAAGTAAAGTCCTCACACTTAGAAGGATTTTTTATGACTTCCACATGATAGACACATGCCAATGTGGACGTACATATTCAATTCTACATGCATCAACAACAGAGCTACATGAATCACAATTACAGGAACAACAGAGCTACAAGAATCACAACTACAGGAATAACAGAGCTATAAGAATCACAACTACAGGAACAACAAAGCTACATGAATCACAACTATAAGAACAACATAGTTGTCATCCTTTGTGAAGAAAATAGCTGTGTCTAGACAAATTTATTATAGGGAAACCAAAATCTTAGAGTTTGAGTTAATTAGTAGAGTGTGAATTACAGATGGTGAGTAATGCACTAAAAATAAGTTGTGTATGTGAGACACGGGAGTAATTCAAATTTCAGTAAGAAAACTATATAGCACAAATAAATAGAGAAACATCTATGTGTTGATGTGAGATATTAATTGAACTACTATGAAATGAACAAGTACATAATGTAGTTGTGAAGGCTCGTAGAAAGTGTAGATTGAAAAGAATATTTACTTCAAGGTGGCAAGGTGGGGCAAGAGAGAGGATTGGTATCCCCATATTCAATAGGTTGGTGCCTAAAGCATACAGGCATGTAAATTGTGAGTGGATGCTTACTTAGAGGGTTGGAGTTTCTTCTCAATAGGTTGGTTCTTGGCATATTGATGTTTGTAGATTATAAGTGGGTTCTTATAGAGAGGATTGATGTCCTCGCATTCTCAGCAAGTTGGTTCTTAGTATATTGGTGTCTATATTGTTGGTTCCAGAGGGACGGTGGGATCCAGAGGATGTAAGTGAATAATTAGAGAGGTCTAGAGGATCTAGGAATGCTCATGAAGGTCCTAGTGATCCATAAATGCTCAAAATTTGTCTTTCTCCAATTATCATGAAAAATACATCACTTTGTAGATCTCGTCATCATATTTAAAATGATGCAAAATGACAGTCAAATGGAGTTCGTATGAAAAATTCTATGAGCTGCTAAAGTTCAAATTCAAACGAAAAGTCAAATGGAAAAAGTCGAAGGGAAAAGGTGACATGTGTCACCACCGCAAGGGTGACACGCGGGCAATAAGGATCGTACAGGTGACATGGTGCATAGGTTGGAAAGTGACTGGGAAGATCATACAAACATACAAGTGGACTAATAATTTGTTGACACGTGGCAAGGGATAGACCAATGAGAGATCGCTAATATTAGTGTTTTGGACCTCCATTACAATTAAGATTTATGTAAATTAAAATTTTATGGGAGGTCGAAACCATGACCTCCCATAAAATTACCCAAGCACCTTACCAATAGACCACACAATGGAAATTTATATATATATATGGTCTCACTAGAGCCAGAGATAAGCCCTCGACCCATAATTTATGGTCAAATGGTATATCATACAGTCGGTACCAATATCCATGGGGCATTAAAACTATATGTCTCCACATAAATTTATAACCATATGGTATATCCACCAACAAGTATAACCAAGTCAAAAAATAAATAATGGTCGACGAGGTTTAATCCCCCAACCTAACCACTTAACCATTGCACCATGGGTGCCACAATTAATGGATATTCCACCAAAATTAACATTAAATTTCCCACTATTTTGGATGGGGGTTAGGATTCAGATCCGACCTACACCCTATTTATATGCATGAATTCCAATGTTTGCACACAGACCGAGGACACACATCCCAAAATAGTGCACCATCCAATGGTGAACACATAACCAGGTACATATTTGCATATATTTGCATGCAAGGAGAGAAGCTTAAATTGGTATTGTCTTGATATGCATGCCATGAGGTACATTGATGGAAAGCAACCTATACTCATTTTTCATAATTTTTCAAAAGGAGTATGAATTTGAGGTCTATTTCATTATCAGAGGTTATTTGTAAATGTCTTAGTCCATATTTTCTTGTATGAGATTTTTAGTGCATTGTTTTGTGTGCCTAAGAGGGTGAAATTGAGCTTGTTCAAAATTTGGTCAACTTTATAATCAAATTTCTTAATTTTGCAAGGATTCTAATGGTGAATTTATTTTGTTTTGAGTAGTGGAATTAAAGAGAGTCCATTAAAATGAATTTTTGGAATCTCATGTTGTAATGTAATTGGTGTTTTTAGATGATGGAGAAAAGTCATTCTATCTAAAGGGACTGAAGATGAAGTAATATATGTCATGTACATAAGTAATTTGAGTTTTTTAGGTGTCATCTCATCATTCTCAGTAAATTAATCATCATTTTATTATTTTGATTAAAGAGAACACTACTGCTTTTATGAAAATCACCTCAATACCATCAGTGAATTAATTTTGAATCAAGTTAGATGATGCATGTATATATAGTAAAGAAATAAGTTGTGGCTCCATGATTTTAGATCAAGTTGGTATCAAAGTTAGTTTTGACATGTATTTGGTGTTGTTGATGACAACCCCAGAGTTCATTTGGTGAAGATTTTGAAGGATCTTAGGACAAGATGATTAAAAGTCTCATGAAGTTGAGGCTACAAAAGAACATTAATTGGAAAATCCAGAAGGAGAATTATGGGTTAAGAATGCAATTACAAGCTCTTGAAGAAGAGAAGCAAAGGCTTCAAGATCGATTGATATGTCATGAGGAATTCCATACATGTATTTTTCATGAGTTGAAAGAAAGTCAAATTAGGAACCAAGTATTAGCACCATTAGTACCAATCCATGAATATTGGAAGGCCGAGAATGTAAAGTCTCCGATGAAAAAGGGACTACCTCTTTCAAAAGGTGTGATCGAGATAGATGACTCCTCATATTATTATTTTTCCATTCAAGATGGAGAATGATCAAGGGTATATGAAGCAAGGAGAACTTCAAATGAAGAGGTCCTTCATATAAAGCTATTACCCTCGAGTTCAAAGAAAGGTAATGTTGATTAAGGTTGGTCGCCATTGATGTCAACCCCGAAGAAAGCCTCATGGCACAAAGTTTGGGTAATGGACCCAAGATTGTTTTGATGTAAATATGACCTATTATTTGTTTTCATGGTTGATAAGAAGTAAAATATATATGAACTGAAAGTGGTCCCCTTATAGTTGAAATCCCCACGTGGGAAGACGCTTATGGAGTAAGAGAACCCATGCTTTAATTTTGGAATAATGAGATGAAGGACAATAAATTTGTTAGGTAAACTATCCTAGATGTATAGTCCTTATCATGTCATTTACTGCGGGTATGTAGAACATCACATAACTCCTCACCTGTTAGAGTTATGACCATGTGAAGTTGGAGAACCCAGTTTGGGTAATGGAGCCAAGTTTGTTTTGATGGATAATGGTATGATTTTTGCTATATTTGAAGGTAATAATATCTCTATATGGATAGTACATGTCATTATATTTTTAGTGGTATGTGAATGTCACATAACTCCTCATGGTTTGAGATTTATGGCTCCTTATGAAGTTGGAGACCCCATATGTCATCTAGAAGCCCCAAAGGTCAAAGTGAATAAAGTGGTTTAAGAGATTTTAAAGGTAAATAATAAAGTGAAGTGATGAGTGTATTATAATTCAAAGTGAATACAAAATAAATTGCTATTTCAATAATAAATTTAATGGAGAAATCATAAGGGTTAACCCCTAAAATAAGGAAGTGGGCCATGACCCAGAAGATGTTTTAAGGAAGCTACTTGAGAAAGTATAAATAAGAGACAAGTCTCTCTTATTTTAATAAAACTTGAGAATATTGAATATATATAGGTGTCTTAGGTAAACAAGGATATTCAAGCCTACTGGTGGAAGGTGAAGAAAAAGAAGGTCGAAATGAAAGGAAGGATAAATTTTGATGGTGCTTCTAAGGTAGTCATCTCACCATTTTCGCTATAAATTTTTTCTATAATGATTCAGACCATGAAATTGATATTCCATTTATACAACATATCCAAGTATCCTGTGGTAAAATTCATCTTTGTGGTGGTTGTATTTTTGGAGTTACACTCATGGAAAATAGGGTTTGTGGTTGGTCCCGAAACTAGTCAAAAAACAGTGTGTTTCGGGTAAAAACGCCATAACTTCTCACAACATAAAAATTCCATGAGACAAAATGTTTTGGTTATTTTACCATCTTTAGTATGATTTTTAACAAGCCATCAATTCAACAAAATTCTAGTATGGGCACACTCTACAAGACGCTTCTCTAGAATAATCTAGAATTCAACAAGGTATGCCATTTTGCTATAAATCCTTCTTTTAAGAGAGGTTACAAGTAGTGACATATGGAGGAATCGCATGTTCACCAGAATAAAATTGTGTATCGGCTTCATATTTATACATTACAGTTCAAGGTTACGATTACTTCAAGTTAGTTGTCGACCAACTAAAACTAGGCCCAGGAGACTAAAGAAAAGTCGATGAAAATGCTAGTCTCTTTGTTGTTAAAGTTAAGGAAGGTTTGCAAGAATGCGATCATATAAACCAGTTCATGAGCTACAAATCAGATTTGGATGATGAAATGGATGAGGGCTTTTGGTTAAGGTAATACATGAGTACATGGTTGAGACAAGTAGTTGATGGTTGGCACATACATGAGGTGTATAGCTGATGATGTTGGTACATATTGATGAGTCATAGTTGATGTAGTTACTATTGGTACATACTATACATGGTTGGATGCACCCTGTTTATGGTACCGTGCTGATTACGTGTTGTTTATACTGTGCTGGTACGGTTGATGCACTTGTTTATGGTAAATAAAGCTGATGTACGGTTTAGATTTATTGGTATAGGTTTACAATGGTATATCTCACGTTGATAGTGTGATAGTGGTTCCACTATTCTACTTCTACTTCGTGGTAGGACGGGGCAAGGAGAGGTGGTTGTAGCCACCCATGGTTGCACCGGAGAAACAGGGTTGTAGCCTCCTTCCGGTTGTAGCCAGAATTGGGGAGTTGGATATTCCCTCAGTTGCTTGAGAAACTAGTTGATAAATATGTACCGGAAACAAAGGAATTTGGTGCTTCCACGAATGTAATTTTCAAGACATATAAGAAAATCATTATGTGGTTTTCCCACTTGCTCTACCGCAAAACACCGTGTACTCAGATGTGTGTGATTTCAAAATAACAATGCCATTATTGGATAATCCTACATTGATATCACATTTGAAGAAAAAGGATTATAATTCACGCTTATTACCGATTCACCCTCAAGAATCCAATAGTTGCACGTAGGTCTTTAGAAATCAATTTAACCAATCTAAAGGTAGATCATGGAGAGTACCAACCTTATAAAATGGAATACCACGCTTGATGGACATAAGTATGCTTGGAGCATAAGGATGAAGACATATATACAGTAATGTGGATTTCAATTTTGAAATCAATTGTAGATGGATAATATAGCACCAAGTAGTTCCAATCAACAAATGACAAAGTTGTGAAACTAGGTGAGAATAATTGCAAGAAAAAATGCACTTTTGAATGGTCTCATGGATACTGTAATCACCAAAGTTGCACATTATAAATCACAATGAATTTGGGACAAGATTCAAATATTTATGAAGGAGATTCAAAGTCAAAGCATCAAAGCTTCAAACTTACAGAGGTCAAACAACTAAAAATGAAGGAAGATGAAGATATCACACTCACTTCTTATGAGTCGATGAATGAATGCAATCATAGATTGGGAGAAATCAAAGAATCAGAATTGTTCAAAAGGTACTAAGATCTCTTCCCATGAGATTCAACCTCTAAGATATTATCACTAGAAGAAAGATCGGATCTAAACTCAATAAGCATGGATGAATCACATGGAATACTTACAACATAAGGAGATGAGAACTCACGTAGGCAATCCAAATGTAAAATAAGTAGCCTTCAAAGAATCCAAAAGATCAAAGAAAAAGAAAAGGAACAAGAAGAATATAGCAACAACATCGACATCTCAGAAGATGATAATGAAGTGGCCAACTTCATCAAAAGACCCAACAAGGGAACCAATTGTAGTGGGTATAGAGGTAAGCTTCCTTTAATTTGTTTTAATTTGAGGTAAGCAATACTTTTGCTAACAAATGTCCCTCATAAGAAAAAGAGAAATGATGAAGGTTGCTCAAAAGGAGACAAACATATAAAGTAAAAGAACTACAAAGAAAGTTTTCAAGAAAAACTTCTTGGCAACTAAAGAAGACATCCTAACACTCCATTTAAAATGAAGTCAGTGAGAATGAAACATGGAGAGTTCTATTCATGGCGTAGAAGAATCTAATAAAGAAGACCCTGAAGAAGAATAAGAAGCATATATAAGAAATTGAAGAGGTGTAAGTTGACTTCCTGTAGAAGAATTAATGAGTTCCATAGAAGTTATCAAGATAAAAGAAGAAAACAAGAAACTACAAGCGAATCCAGATAAGAAACAAGAAACTCAAGAATCCAGACCAAAATGATCACAAAATTGAAGGTTCAAATAGAATAAGTAAAAAGAATTGAAGAAGCACTCACCCAGAAGGAAAGGACATGATCAAGAAGACCGAAGCAAAGATTGTCAGCTAATTCAAGAAAGATATTCAAAAGAAAAATATGCAACACAGCTCAAAGTTCTCGATGGCATTATCAATAGTCAAAATCATATTGACAAGTCCTGACTTGAATACAATTGGCATAAAAGGGATCAAGCTCCAAAACAACAGAAAGCAAGAACAACCAAAAAGCTATGCGCAAGTAGAAACAATCAAATGGGATAAAAGATATACAAGGAAGATTGATGTGGACACTCCTCCAATCGAAGATTCAGATTTTAATCAACAATGATAGACAAGTCTCAAGAAGAAGAAGGATTCTTAAAAGCAACACCATTCAAAAGATATTCCACTACCAGGTATCAAACTATATGTTTTAGTTTATGTTATGCATGTAATAATTTACATTGATACAAAAGTCAGAAATTGTAGAGCTATCAACAGGAACAATAACTACTTTGAGAGCCATTACACAAAGGTTATCTAAGACCTAATGGAAACACCTGAAAGAAGTTACAAAATACGTTTGAATATTTGAGAACCAATGAATGTTACAAATGTAACAATTTTGGACACATGTCAAAAATTGCAAAATGACAATCCTCCTAAAAACCCTCAATAGAGTCACAAACAAGAACCCTAAATGACATGGATAAGAAAGCAAGATCAATATAGCAATGAAGATCGCATTTACGTCAAACATAAGAAATGCGGGGTTGGTATGTTGATAGTGGATGTTCAAAACACACATTGCAGATAGACAAGTTTTTTACATTACTAAAGGAAAGAGACGGATCGCTCTCATAAAATGATGATCCACCAAAAATCATTGGAAAAGGCACATACCGAATTGGGAACAATAATGAAAAGGCAGAAAATGTTCTACTAGTAGAAGATATGAAACATAATCTTTTAAGTGTGAGTCAAATGTGTGACCAAGGTCATAAAGTTACTTTCTATTCACAAAAGTGTGAGATAAGAAAAGAAGGTTCAGGGAAATTGGTCGCTATAGCTGCAAGAACTTCAAGTAACATATATGTGTTAAGCGAAATTGGAAATGAAAAGTGTTGTCTAGGAAAGTTGGTTCCATCATTCTACTTCTACTTCAAGGTAGTTGGACGGGGCAATGATAGGTGGTTGTAGCCACCTTCCAGTTGCAGTTGGAAAAAAAAGGAAGTTGGTGCTTCCAATGAATGTAATTCTTCAAGACATATAAGAAAAAGCTTTCCGTGGTTTTCTCCTGATTTGGGTTTCCACGTAAAACATTGGTGTACTGTGTATGTGTGTGATTTTTTATTTCTTACTGCTCATTATTGGATAATAATTCTACATTGATATAACATTTGAGGAAAAAGGATTATAATTACACTATTACTGATTCACCCCCCCTCTCAGTAATCCAATAGGTAACATGTGTAAGACATCACCTGATGCAATGAGTGCTATGTGGAATATTCAAATCATGAGAATTACTGGTCAGTTGCGACTAATACTCATGGATATGGGTCATACATTAATGACTTACTCTATGTAGTTAATCCTGAAAATGATATATAATGTGTAAGACATCTCCAAAGAAAGGTGTGCATGGTACAGGAGAAAGAATGAAGATTTTTTCCACTGGAAAATGGTCTATATATCCATGTGCTTCTTGTGGAAATAAAAACCATGACGTGGAAAAATGTCAAAGTAGACAGTCTGTGCAAGATAATCCCTCCAAGAAGAAGGCTAAAGGTAAAGACCATTTCTCACAACAAAGGAAATGGGGGAATGATAAAAATGGATCATGGTTCCAAGATGGGAACAAGAAACTTTTCTCATATTGTGGTAAGAGTGGACATCAAATCAAGAAGTGTTGGACACTTTACCCGCACTTATGTTTGAAATAGAACATGAAAGATGTAAAGTCACTTGCAAGAAGACAAGAAGCTCCAAATGAAGTTAATGGTCTTACTGAAAGGTTTGAGAAAGAATACTTCCTTATGGTTGGTCTTGGAAAAGTGATATATGAATAAATTGAGGAATGGCTCATATATAGTGGCCCATATCACCACATGACCTAGAATAGATCAATATTCTTCACTTTCTCATAGTCCGACACAAATTTCTATGTAGGATCTGGAACTAACACTAGAAAAGAAACAAAAGGGTATGGATATGTGTTAAGTTCCTAAATATATATATATAAATACAATCACCACAAATACTGAATACACAATAGATCCACAAAGAAATATAGAAGAAACCACACTTTATTATAGAAAAAACCTTGAGCTAGGGAAACACAATACAATGGATCTTATTATGGAAGGGATCATCTCCTGTTCACTTGCCTCTTTGAGGGGGATTCCTCCTATTGAGCTACTGCTCCAAATAAAAAACTTCTCTTCATATCCCATTACATTTATTGAACTGGTTTATATAGTGCTACCAACAACCTAAGATCATTCTATATGAGGAACCTTCTAGAAGCATAACCTTTTAGTAATTCCTCTTGCATTTATTATATCTAATTACCATAGTGGGACTTATTTAATAATATAGTGAATCTAGTCCACCTTACATTGAGTGGCCTCCACTATTATCAGTATGGAACCTCTCACCCCTCCCACTACCTCTCTAGATACCTAACATTCCATCCCCCTTATGAAAGTGTTGTCCTCAACGCTTGTTATGAGGGTGTACAACCATATACCAGGGTTCCATGGATAAGTGTATACCATAGTGCTAAAGTAGACTAGAGAGCCAGGGTCCCATGTATAAATGAAAGCCACCATGATGAAGTAGTCCAACCACCATTGTAAACCAGGGTCCCATGTCTGAGTGCTCATTTGAACTTCATGCAAAAATTATCAGAACCCAATAACCAACTGAAAATTATGCTCCAAAGACTGACTCTTGTCATGTGGATCTAAATAACAAGATCGATCCACATAGTGGGAAAGGGTCGTAGTTGAATCTAGAAGGAATAATACCATTGTATAGTATGTAGGATGGACACTAGTAATCATAATTGGTTCCTGATTTGTCACATTTATGTTCTCTACAAAATGTGGAGTAGAGTCATCAAATAACATATGAATGTAGTTGTCATCCCAAAAATGATAACTATCATACCAAGCATCACAATCGGTCTCAAAGTCATACCAAGCATATAATTATTGATTATATTCATCTATAATGTTTTCCATAAGACATCCCTCTTGTAGGATATCCAATGACCATTTAATATTGTGATAAATGTGTGCATGGTCGTAAGGACTAGCCTTGATGCCTTGCAGGTGGTCATGCATATCGTCTTTGAGGGCTTCAATATGCCGTAAACTTTCCCTGAGTTGAAAGTGCATATCCATTGGAAACACCACATATAGTGTACAACAATAAAAATATTAAAATAATGTATCCAATGGAATTTAACTGGGAGCAATCTGAACACCTTGTGCAAAGTTATGAACTCTGCAATCTTGTTGTCGTCACAAAAAAACCCCCAAAAATGATTGATTTTAAATCAATGATTTATTCACTTTCGGAGCTTCGATTTGGGTGATTTTGTTTTAGAAATCAACTATTTTTGAAAGAGGAACTCAGACTTGTAATTTTATTTATAAAATTCGACCTGTAGATGCTACATAAAAAAAAAAAAACCGTGTCGTCGTCCGCAGAAAAAACCTTGAAAATTTGTAGATTTTAAAATGTCGACATCTTGACTTCTCGGACTCTGTCTCGGATGTTTTTTTTTAATTGGGTGTTTTTTCTAAGATGAAATCATATCTACAAGACATTTCGGCAAACCTTTCATACAAATATACATAAATATTCTGGAATGTCGTGTTCGACTTTTTCTTCTCTGAAAAAATATGCAAAAAAAAATAAAAATTGCCCACACTTCTTGCCAAGGAAAGTGCTCTGATACCAAGTGTTAAGTGTCTAAATATATCTAAAGATAAATCTCAAAATAAACCCAAAATATCAACAATAATAACGGTAACCAATGATTCTATCCAAGGATATCCCAAAACAATATCCACTTAATCCATATCCATAGGATAAACATCTGAATGCAACACATATTTATCCATATTGAGCTTTAAAGCTTTCAAATTTTTCACATTTTCACCGTCTACCTGTGTGCTTTGAATATCCTTTGCAGGAACTTGCATTCGATTAACTAACTGAACATTGATAAAATTATGCATGTTGTTAACACCTACTTTGTCTTGCATTTTTTTATTCCTTATTCACTCCTACTTGTTACTTCAAAGTTGGTATAAGTTATAGATCTTTAGCATTATTTTCTTAAAGGTTTGAAAGCTTATCTTAAAAAGGATTAAAATAGTGTTAGTTTGTGAGAAAGAGACAAAAGGAATCCTACACATGTTTAAATGATTACTTGGTGACATCACTTGGCTTCAAATCCTTTCATTTGAGCCATAAGTCATGTCATCGTCCATTCTTCATGATTATATAACTTGTAGGCTACCTTTTCAAAGTCTATTCATCCCAAGAAAGAAAAAGGGGAAAATATGGTCGAGCGCTACAGGAACTTCCACATGTCATTGGCCATGATTGTTTCAAATACCGTGGAGAATCGTGGAGGTTGTGGTTTGCACTGCAAATATCATGTCTATGCAAAACAGTTAACAAGTACATGTGTCAGCTATAGAATGCAAATATGGGTGGTATTTTCTACATGCTAGTTGTACAGAGGGTTAAACGAATATGGTTTTTCAAATAACATATTTTCAAACGGGCACATTTTTTCATTACCTGTAGCAGCTGGTTGGTTTGAATTGGCACTCATACAACAGATAAATCACCTATTTTCCTCATCACACATCAAACAGATCCCTGTTTTATATCCAAGAGTTTAGTCTTATGGTCGTAACTATGCTTATGGGAAAGGGTGGACACGTGAACAGGAAAGAACCCAAAGGGCTTGAAGTCATGGAGGCTTACGAAGATATCCAAATCATTTTTTATTGAGCAGGGTGGTATCTCTTCTGCACTAAGCTATACGGTCACCATTATGATATAGCCAGGGTGTTTGTTGATATTTTCAATGGACAATGGGCCCGAGTTGGAAATTTGGCCATGCAATTTACCGAATAATCTATAGTTGTTGCTTGCAATCTCCCCAATGATGGCGAAATATGGTTTAAGAATAAATTGATCACAGTAGGAGATGTTAATCAATTTTTAAATCCTGAACACATAGACCCTAATTTGGCCAAGGGCATCCCCAGGGATTGGATTGTTGATGAGTGGATGGAATCATTGCTCATGCTTAATAGATTCATCACATGCGAGGGGCATTACTCTATTGTATTCCTATTCCAACTTTGATTTCTGCTTCATTTGGCAGGAATTAAGAGAATGAATTTACCTTATTACTTCTTGAGAAACCTCAATAAGATGGCTATGAGAGTTCAAGCAAACCCCAATACCCTCCTCATGGAATGTTTCATCAAGGGTTAATTAAAGTTATTTTTAAGGTTGAATTAGGAAAATTGCACAAAACTTGGAATCAGTTTCTAATATAGTCAGGGTTCGAGAGGGAAAAATATCCCCCTGCTTCACAAAATCGTGTAACTGTTGTTGAACTTGATCAAGAAACTCTAGCTAGAACCAATCAATCATTCACTGCGAAGAGAGGTAAATGAGTAGCTTTCTTAAAAACTTTAATCAAACCTACAAAAGATACAGTCATCCAGAAGGTAGAGATGAGGTCCTCTCACATATTAGGTGGAGGTAAGCACCCTTTCCCTTTTTCACAAAAAACTTACTCAAAAAGGGCTAAGAGGTTAACAAAATATAGGGTTTTAGTAGAAGATCAACAAATTGATAAAACAACAACAAAAATTGAAGACCATGTACATATTGAAGAACCTATTCCAGAGGTCTCTCCTTACATATCGAGTTCCTTTGAAGATGATACCTCCACGTATAGAATTTTGGTGAGGAAACAAAGCACAAGGCCTCGAACAAAGTTCAGGATGAAGGCTAAAGAGACATATAACCCTACTCTCACAGATAATACCATCATTATTGATGATAAGACTGTAAAACCTACGGAGAAGACACCTACTAAGATGAAAATCCATATAGTCAAGCTTGAGAAGAGTAATTCTAAAAAAAGAGTCTCAAGCATGGATAAAAAGACTCCTACAGGCACAAACATAACATCTACCAGAATACAGGGTAAGAGGAATGTGAAGGGCTCAAATCCTAGGATGGGATCTAAAGATGATAAGCTTTCCAAAAAGATAACTAGATCTCGGTCTAAGCAAACCAGAATAAATAGCTTGGATTTATTAGTTGAAGCAGCTTCATCTATGCTTCATGAAAATTTGACAGTTTAAGAACCCTAAAAACTGTGATAGAGGGTGGATTATGAGATAACCCTTTTTGTTTATCATTTATAAAAGTATCACATTTCTTTTTGTGATGGTCAGTTCCAACCCAGGAGAAGGGATTTAAAAAGTGGGAAAATTTATTTTTGATAAGTCGCTACAGGAAGTTCCTGCAATCTCATACACAGAAAAAACAGAGGCGCCACTGAAACACCTATAGAAACCTATTTTGATACAAATACCACCCAATTTTCTATTTTTATAAATAGAAGAAGGTTATAAACTATGTTAGCATCTAATTGACCAGTTGGTAAGGCTATGCACCATTTGTGGATCTAAAAGGTATATTGGGATGCGGATGTTAATGAAGATCAGTCACTTGTTGCTGAGTTGTCAAAGGCTAGGTTCAAGTGGAGAATCAAAGATTGGATATATCTGGGATGGATAAAGATAAAACAAAATTCGCATCATTCGAATGGAGAAAAAATCAATTGAAGAGTGTTGCATGTAAGGTTGTTGCCTTGATCTTAAGAACCTTTTTGTAAAATGATATTATTTTGTATACCAGCTATTAGAAGCTCAAATTCGTCCTGAGTTTTTGTAGAGATTTGTTTTGAGGTATCCCTGATTCTCAGGATTGATCATAAATACATGTAACCAATTTAAAACACTATATAATGATTCGTAAGGGAGGAGATGTAATGATCCCAAGCCATTATGCAAGGATCATTACTGTTTTGGTGTCTTTTAAAAACTTTTTCTGAGTGAGGTAGTTTGTCAAACACTTTGTTGATCTACCTTTTAGATGTGTTTATATGTGT
>SNQJ01S0181975.1:3838-19196 GCA_010110895.2 Picea sitchensis | reverse complement strand
CTCTATACTAGGCTTGGTACAGGAGGAGAAAGATCCCATCGAAGCTCAAGTAGTGAAGCTCACAGAGACCCTCCAACAGTTTCAGGAGAGGATAACTGAACTGGAGGCCCGAACAGTGCCAAGCACCCCACAAGAGGTGCACGACCAGAGGGAGGAGTACGCCAAAAACACAGTAGAAAGTATAAAATCCCTCGCCTCGACATGTAAACAATTGAGCAACAGAATCACCGAGATGAATGAATGCCTCACCGAGGATCCAGAGTTAAAGAAGCTAGAGGCTCAGTTACAGGAGGCACGACAACAAGCATTTTCATTGTAGGTGTGGATGAAGATGCTCACAATAGTGGAAAGGATGAAGATATCCTACGAGCAACGCACAATACAACAACAAATCACTTCTCTCGAGGTAAGGTGATGGTAGTAACACATAAGCTACAACATGTGCAGGACGAAGCTTGCAAGGTGCTCGAGGAGATCAATAGTCAGGGTTCACAGTTGGATCAAGCAATTGAAACAATAGAACAACTCCTGGAAGGGCTTGTTACAAAGCAGACAGTCCAGGGGCTCGCCGAGCAGGAGGCTCAGGCAAGGTAGGAAGTCCAGGAAACTTGAGTTAAGCTCAAGGATTTTGAAGCAACATTGTCTGGACATGAGTGAATCGGGATGAGTCACAGCTTAGTGTTGGGGGCATGTTGGCCCTCGACCAAGTTTTGGGAAAAAAATTGGTCAGTTTTGGAGGTTTTGGCCCACTTTTGGATTTCGACACGTTGGTCTAAGAAGGAGAGCCCAGGCGGAGTTGAGATTGTGGATCTCACCTATTTTTAGGGTTATGTGGACCCTGTAAGGGGAAATCTAGGATTTTGTAACGAGTTTATGGGATGTCGGCCCATGGGTTTTTCCCCATGTTTAGGCCTTATTGTAAGGGTTTGTAAAGTATAAATAAAGAGGAATGTATTGTAGAAGTAGTAGGTCTATGTGCATCGAGGCTTTGTGCTCGACTTTGATTTTATAGACTGTGCTGAGTGCTTCTGATGCTTAGTGTGGAGCAGGGTGCTAAGTACTGTGATAGGATATTGTGGCTCTGTGCATTTGACCTATTTTTGTAAGGTAAAGAAGGAGGATCTAGTGCTTAGTGCGCAAATCTCCTGTCTTGTGCAAATTTTGACTCCGTGTCTTAGTGCACATGAGTGACTGGATGAAATATTTTGGAAAATAATAAAGAGGCGAAGTGGTTTGTGGACGTATAGCCCCACCTTGGTGTGAACCATGTATATCTGGTGCCTCATGGTTTTCTTTGTGCAATGTTTTTTCTGTTATGCATTTGCTTAGTGCTTTGATTATGATGTGTAATGAATGTATATTTTTTTGCTTAAGTATTTTAATTATGATTAAGGGTAAATGAACGATAGATCTAACTCACAGTGCTAATTGATCAGGGCGCATAATCACTTATTGTTATTGTGCTATCTGTCTTTGATTATGCTTTACGGTGTTAATAAGGTTATTTAACTAATGCATGTTCACTTTGTAAGTGTTAAAAAAATATTCCGCGAAGTGTTCTTATCAGAGAATCGTGTCCCAACCTAGTTACAGACACCTACATTCTGTAACCCCCCCTGCTTCTACCTCAGGTGAGACTTCGCTTGCTTTGCAGGTGTTGCCGAAAGGGCCGGTAGTCGGGGTTTTTTTGGTGCACTGTTAAGTGTTGAACCCTGGGTATGCCCTTGTGCCAAAAATTTCCACACTTCATCCCCTCATCTCCTTATCTTTTAGGATTTTCGGGTGTACTGACCCAACAAGGGATTGTCCCTCATTTCATGGGAAGAAGGGGATGAATGTCCAGAGGGGAGGTACCTGGAAAAATATAAAATCCATATTATGAACCTTCCATATGCTCGCCCAAATAGGTCTTGATAACACTACAAATTTTCTCCTAAAAAAAGAAAGACCTGCAAAATCAAACACAATATAAATGCCCTACTTGTTGAGGGATATACATGAGGTGCATTACAAGCTAGACTATATCCCCATGGCACCATGTGTAATTCCCCCTTCAAGTGACACTTTGGTACAACCCCTCAAGATAATCGATTCACATAGGGAGGACCCAGTTTTTGGACCTTAATTAACTAATGGGAGAGTTTACATTTCTGATAACATCTTTTTACAACTCTATTTTACCATAAAAATTTGAGTTTAAGCATTGGAATATTGTCTACATGTTTTGGGATTAATTATCCAATAATTATTTAATGAATTTGATGGTTAATTATGAAGATATCATAACTTGCTCGTTTCTGATATACATATGATATATGATGCAGTTATAGGACAACAAGCTTATCTCGCCGATTCCCCTTAGGTTTTGAGGCTTATATCGCACTATATTGTCTTGTTTTGGTGTTCTAACTTTGTTTTGTAGGAATACAAGCTTGGAAACCATCTTCCACTTTCCAAGACCCCTTTTCCAAGTCTCAAATCCTCTCTTGAATTTGACGATAGGGGAGTCCTTTTCTTTTCCTCATTATAATCTTGTTGCAATCCCCCTAGGTTCACCCAAGATTCCCCCCTTGTGTAGGATTTATCCTTCACTAAAGAGAGGGGAGGGTTTATCTAAGGTGATAGTGGGTAGAATATCCCATATTTTTACCACCTTTGTAGATTGGGTCGATATTTTCCCAACCTACAATCCATGCAATAACACTACAATCGTTAACTAGCTCATTGATATTTCTCTTAGCCCCCATGGCTAACTAAACTAACCGAGATTTCTTATGCTTACCCCTTTGCAAATGAAATATTTCAATAATACTAGAGTTTATATAACTATGACTAGCTCCAAAATCAATTAAAATCTCTATGGGATGATTATTGATCTTACCTTCCACTTCAATCATGGGGGACTGATGCTATGCTTGGTTGTTGTCTAAGGCTGCATAAATCCTTGACATGATTCCTCCCATATCTTACACTATTTCATCCTCCTGAATGTTGTGAATAATTCTCATCCTTTCTCCTTTGTGAGGGTAGTCCCTACATAAGTGATTCCCCTCACATCCCCAACACTCTACATGATATTGCCTTGGAATTCTCCCAAAATAATCTACTGTATTCTGTTCATTAGATATCCTAGTTGATTGCTCTAGAGAATAATGGTGCCTTCTTCTACTCCTTGACTTCCTATCATTATCATGCCCTTACTTTCTGCTATGGGATTTGGATGCTGTCACTTGTCTAGCACTATCTTTGGGCTTTGTGCCAGAGTCCTTTTTGTGTTTCTTCTGCAACATGTTCAAACTTTGAAGTATCTCCTCCTGAGCCTTCATAATATTTTCATTATCAGTTCTATAGCTCTGCTTTTCTCTATGCAGGCTTCTCATAGTTACAAGATATTGCGTATCTCTTCTTCCATTTGATTCAGTCTCAACATTCCCCATGTTGACACACAGACCTATGAATTCTTCCTCATGACTGTAGGAATTTTGGGCATATTCCATTGTTCTGGTTTTCTTATAAAAACCAAACCGATTCTATGAACCTCTAACTCTACAGAAAATGTGCATGTAATCAATTTATGTTAGATGAATATTAATACATACACAATTTGGAAAATAATTCATAACTTTTTATGCCCTTTAATGCCACCAATCATCTTCTTTTGGGTTGGATGAAAAATTTTCTACTCAAATTAATTTTCTGGGTTAAAAGATGGATTATCCTCCTCAATACCTTTCCATCGACGATTTATGGTCTTCATATGTTTTGATAATTTTCCATTGTATATCCCTGCATGCTACAAGTGTTATCTTTCTCTGCCAGCATATTTGCAAATACCCATAACTCAAATTTGGCTCCATGGATGAATTCTACAATCCATGAGATTTCCATAGATTGCTCGCCGCCCCCAAATTCACTCATGATCTAGGAGTTATTCCCTCTATAAGAAATATGGTACTAAATTTTACCCTTGACTATTTTGGCTATAACTCCTTCATTCAAGATCTGTTTGACGAAAAATTTAGCTTGTTGAAAACTCTCTTCGAGCTCTATCTATTTAGAAACAGACACTGTGTGTCCTGGAAGGACACACAATTTTGTACAAATTTGATTTTCAAAAATGTTGTTTGGTCCCTAAAAAATTCCCTCCAATATGAAGACCATCAAAAGATGGAATTTTTATGGAAAAATTCACTAAATCTTTGCTGTAACAGTCCCTAGATCCAAACCAATGATGTCAAAACCAGGATTGACCCCAATTTTTGATATTCTTGGCCTTTCCAAGATGCTTCTAGACCTCTGCAGGCCTTTCAAAACTTTTCTTCGAAGTCTTCCCATTAGAACTTCAATTGTTGGGTATGCAAATTCCCCCAAAATCGTAGTCTGAACATTGTCGAAATTCCTCCCAAACTTACAGTATGAAGTACTGTAAGATACCCTATCGAAAACCTTCTAAATAATTGGTTCCAATATACTCAAATCCCTTATTCATCATCGAATTATTCCCATTGGAGTGCTTCCACTCCTAAATTTCGTGCCCCTTCCAATAGATCTAACGGTCCTAGGAGCTAACAATCAACGACTTTGCTAGCATTGAACCTTCAAACTTGAACAACAATTAACACCCCTTCCTTCCAACCTCTTTGTACTTGACCCCATGGGGCCATGACAGATCAACAAATTTCATTACAACATGCTCACTCACCGATCAACGATGTATATTATTCCTCGGAGTAGCTTCCGTTAGAGTGCATCCCCTCCGAGTCAACAACTCATTCCAACCAGCACACCTCCGATGAATGGTTAGGATATAACAACATCCATATCCTATGGTATATGTTAAAATCAAGGCCATAAGGCTTCTAACCTCCACCTAGACAATCATGTCCATTTTCCCCTCCTATGGTGACACATGTCACCATTAGGACTCTCTGGCTGTCAAGTTGGAAAGCTGCATCATCATGACATCATTCCCTCTTTTTCCTCACTTAAGCAGATCCTACGTCGATCTATGACTAATATTATCTCTTATATACTGCCAATCTATGATATAGATTTCCCCTCAGAGCCTTTCTGATCAGAGTGCATCCACTTTAGGCATCCAAATCTACTCCGATCCTCGAACTTTGATGTTTCACATTCTTTTGAATTGTTTCATTGGACTCCTCCATTTGGACTCAACCTCACATCTGACTCTGAAGTCTTCCGAAACCATATTCCTGAAGGTCTTTCAGGACTGGTTATCTATGATCCTCTTGCGAATGAATCTCGATCGTTGATTCTCCAGGTCGAATTAATATGGACAATTTATTTTCAAACTTCACGATTGTCATGAAATACATAAGAAACCAACTTCCATGGAAAAATTCGACTCTGCAACCTGCAACTCGACACCATGAATTACCTTCTTCGATTTCTCCAAAGCACTAACAATAAAAATTTTCCTCATAATTCGGGGGATTTCACTTCTGTTTAACATTTTTCCCCCAAATCCACCACATGACAAAATCTACAACTACGATTCTATTCACTTCATGCTATCTCCTGGCCTATACAAGCTCAATGTTGAACATTGAGCTTTGATACCATTCTGTAACGTCCCCCAACTTAACCAGGGAGCATTACTATGTCGAAAAACACATAAAATTAAATTTATTCTTGGTGATTTAATTACTATAGCTTACCAACTACAAGTTATTCACATTTTCAACTAGATTCTAATACTGATAATTAAATGCAACTACAATATTCTTAACAAGTATGAATGCAAATGATAAAACATTTATAACAACCGATCTAGATTTATGAGCGGAACGAAATGAAAACACAGATTTATAATTTTAGCACAAAGACACAATGAATAATAATAGAGACACAATAAGACTTGACTTCTATTAAATAATAAATATGTTGAAATTGTAAAATGCAGACTGAAAACAAGCTTGCTAGAATGGTGGCAACTTATCTCTAAGAAGAGATGTGACGACTACACTCTTTCGCAAGAAGATGAGTACAATGAGGATATGAAATAAGTTTTGCAATGAAAATGAATTCCAAAAACCTAGAAATCCAAAAAACCTAACCCTAGGAGATGAAGCACCAAAAGTCATGTGGGCCCCATTGGGGTAAGTTAGTACATCAACTTTCCTGGGTCGTAACTTTTGTATACGATCTCTGTTTAGGGAACATGATAGGTCGTTGGAAAGGTATTGATGAGGATATTAATTTATTAGGCTCAATCATTCTTTTGAAGATCATTGAGATGCCTGATCATGAAAAAAAATAGTTTAGACCCTCAAAATGGCCCCAAAAATTTAGGACCCGAAAAAATGCTAAAAATATTAAATTGCCAAAAAACTGTTTTGAGTCTGTTGGAATAGGTGGGTGTCCACCAATATCCTCCTGGATCAATCCTTCCCCATTAGGAAGTAATGGTCTCTATTTCATTGAGTCCCCCCATCAGATGAAAAAAGTTCTTCTGAATTTGGCCCTAGGTGAGCCACTTGCCTTGGTGCAAGAGCTGCCTTGCTTTGACAACCCGATAAAGTTGGATCCTATGATGACAAGTGGTATTGAACTGTGTGTCCACGATATTATTAGTGGATTCCTATTCCATGTAGTTAGGTTTGAAATTTTTTGGTGTCAACTTTTCTTCTATCTCCGATGTGTCCAATAATGGTGGAAAATAGGGCCAAATGAGGTCCACATTGAACACTAGGTGCAAGTAAAGGAAGGGGGGGAGTGTTGAGCTCAAAATAATTGTCACCCACAACCTTGGTGATGGTGTAAGGTCCATAATAGAGTGGATGAAGCTTCCGATGAGGCCCTTCAAGGTGTTCTTTCTACAAGTGCAACCAACCTTTGTCTCCCACCTGAAACTGGTGTGGCACCCAGTGTTGATCATGGCGTTGTTTGTACTTGGCATTGGAATTTTGTAAAATATCATGAACTTGTTAGAGGATGTGATGGATTTGATCAATGAATTTGGTGGCTTTGTCAGCTTCTGTTGGATCATGATATGATTATACCTGGGTGGCTGCAAGGGGTAGTGAAACATCCATGGGACCCAATGGTTGAAATCCCAAGCCCACCTAAAAGGGGATCTGGCCAGTTGAGATATGTATGGCTCTGTTGTAGTTGTGTTGAACATAGGGAAGACTCTCATCCCATGTGTGGGGGTGCTTGGAATTGTACATGTGCAGGATATGCTTGATCATCTGGTTGACTCTCATTCCATGTGTAGGATGTGCTCTGATACCACTGATCCCGATCTTGAGGGTTGAGATCTAGAAGTCTTGATGCCGAGAGAGGAGGAGATAAAACATACAAATATTCCATGAAATTAACCACAAGAACATTGATGAAAATCCATGAGCTGAATACACCACAAAAATATGAGAAAGAGAGAAAGAGTTGGAGAAGAAGGATTCCATTAAGAATAACCATTACATGCAATGAGGCCAATTATGGGACCTCTCCTTCTTGATCTAAACTCTCTTCCTATTTCCTCTTTTATAAGGTGTCTTCTTGACAAAGTCAACTTTGAACAACTAACTCCATTTATTACATGTTCATCATGTGCCCTTTTACACTTATATGGATTTATGGATTTTTACATCCGAACTTAGACTATATGCCCCCCTAAGATTCAAATCAATCCCCCCCCTTAGAAAATTATGGTCCCCATAATTTCTCCCATACTATAAAGAGAAACACCATTATCGTACCATTATGATTACAATATGCCAATGACCAACAAAGAGAAGGGTTTTGTGTGGTTGACCCATAACCATGGGTTTGTGGTTGACCCATAACCTAGTTGACAATGTTATTGTGCATGGGTAGAAAAATAAAGAAATTTTAATAAAATCCAAAAAATAGAAAAATAATATGGGAAAATCGTGACTTTGGGGGATGTGAACATCCTTCTGCAAATTTATTCGTAACTTCTACTACAAGTGATGAAATCCAATTTCGTCAAAGACCCATTTGAGCTATTGAAGAGATATTTCCATCGATATATGAAATTTTTTCTGAGGTGGCCCATGGAGTGAGAAAAATCTTGATGAAGTGCTAGGTACGCGTGGCCATCTTCGAACAAAGACATGCAGACCTTCAATGTGTGATATCTCTCAAACTAGGAAATGAAACAAAATTCCGTGAAATACTCATTTGATATGACATAAAAAAATTTCGATGAGATATGGAATTTGTCCTGAGGTGGCCTATAGAGTGAGACAAATATTGCTGAAGTGCTAGGTATGGGAAACCATCTTGGAAAAAATATATGCATATATTCAATGAGAGAGATCTCTCAAATCAGGAAACGAAACGAAATTATATGAGATACCCATTTGAGCTGATGGAGAAAATTTCCAATGAGCTATGATAGAGCCTCTAAAACACTATGTGTAGATTGAAATATCTCTGTAAGTTTTGTAGAAAATGGTTGCCCTACATTTCTTCCAAGATTCTTCTTCTATGGTGGTCATACAAAGAATGCCAAGGGTATGTAGAGTAGTATGAAYTGTTGTAKTAGTCACAGAACCTCCRAGGACAACATAGAAACCCTGCAAATGTTGCATGCTAATGGATGCAATAAATCCATGTATGGATACTCCTGTAATGGTGAATGAATATCCGAGGGTAGAAAAACCCTGTAGTGCATGTGGACCAATTGTGATGCTTATASTGTATGGCTCAACAAATGGATTTTGAGAGTACCAAAAGGAGGTTGGTTCTTGCTGCAAATCTTGGAACCCGCAACATSYCTGAAACCCTTGTTCCCATGGAGTGCTAGCCTTGCTTTGATACCACTGATCCAAATTTATAAGCATAACAAAATGAAAACAYAGATTTATAATATTAACACAGAGAAACAATGAATAATAAAATAGATACAATAAAAMTTGACTTCTATTAAATAAGAAATATGCTGAAACTGTAAAATGTAGAYTGAAAACAAGCTTGCTAGAATGGTGGAATCTTATCTCTGAGAAGAGATGTGATGGCTACGTGAATTCACAAGAAKATGAGTATAATGAGGATATAAAATCMTTTTTACAATGAAAATGAATTCCAAAACCGTAGACATCCAAAAAACCTAACCCTAGGAGATGAAGCGCCAAAATTCATGTGGGCCCCGTTGGGGTAAGTTAATACATCAACTTCCCGGGGTCGTAAATTTTGCATACGATCTTCATTTAGGGTGCACAATAGCTCATTGGAATGGTATTGAAAAGGAGATTGATTTCATGGGCTCACTAATTCTTTAGGCGATCATTGTTGGATATTATAGGCTGACCCAGGTTCTAACTACATGATTACCAACAATCCTTTGACCATCCGCCCTTCTGGATACCTGAAGGAAACACAGTGCACAGAGTGCACTACGTAGTCTCACCTAATATGGCTTAAATGGGTGGATGTAGGACTCAGGTGTTTTCAACCATGGGATGGGATGTTCTTCTCTCTCAGAGGCATTAGATCTACTCACTTGCTAGCTCTCAAATACCTACTTATTATGCTAACTCTAGCTGGATGTTAGTTCTGACCATTGACACAATTATTCCAACAAAACTTCATTAACCATTATAAAATCATATACCCAATGACATATATTCATCTACTGCACATAAGATTTGGATATGGATACTAATTATGACATTCATCCATTTAGTGTTGTTCTACATATTTCATGATTTTATCCTTAGTGCGCAATATTCTTTCCTTTATTATTCTAACATGTTCATCATAAAACCGATTAAAGAAAATATAATCAAGATTACTACAAACATTCACACATAACCTAGATATACCGTGGCTCAGCCCCTCCTGGGGATACATCCACAAATATGAGTCGCTTAATCTCTTTATTTATCTTCATGCAAAATCCAGTGCCACACACTGTACATTTATTTCTCCACTACAATTGATCTCCAGAGATCACTAACGTCTTTAAAAAACTTAGAACTTATTACCAACCAACCATCTGACTTCCTAACTGACTAACTCCTTTTACAGTCCCAATACATTCTACTTATACAAAAAATGGGACAAATCCATTACAAAAACCGTAACCCTAAGTGGATTAGGTTTGTCCATTTTCTAACTGCTCAATATCGACTAGTCCACGATCCAACCATTCCCCAAGTCGACGCTTGTCCACTTTCCAACTAATCTACAACAATTTGTCCACTTTATAACCTCTTTTTCTTGGCACCGATTTTCCTCTGTTTCCGACACTTATTTTCCTCTATTCTCGATGCGCTCCCCATTTTTTGGTGCTACCGGTTTGACTTCTTCAAACTTCCTTGATTTTCTTCCAAAATTGGCTTGTGCCAACAAGCCCCCAACAATGACATTGTGACTCGTCCCAAGTCACTCACTGACTCCTGCATCTTTCACTGCCTATGCCAGTGCTTCATACATTTCTTCTCCTTGCTGGAATTTCCCCTGAGCCTAGTTTCTCTTCTCCGCCTTGGATTCTACCATATGCACGATGACTAGAGGTTTCAATATTTCTCCCCCCTCCAAGCCTATCTTCTCTACCCTTGATTTTTCTACATCGATCTCCATGACTAGTTTTTTATCCTTTTCCTATAGAGGGTTCAACTAAGTCTGCCTTGGAATATTTTCTTCCATCACTGCCTTTTCTTCTTCTTGGAGACTCTTCATTTTTGTAGCTGTCTTAATTTTTTCAGGAAGTGACATTGTCTTTTGTCTCTCTTTCAACTCTTCCATTGCTACGTGGACCCTGACCTCCTTTCCTTGCAGCTCATGCAAGCTTCCATATTCTTGTACTTGTGTCCATAGTTGGTCACTTTGCTCCAAACACTCTGTCATCTTTTGTGTAATCCACACTTTATTTTCCAAAAAATCTATTGCATCTTTCTCTCGTTGCGCTCTTACTTTTGGAGGAGTAGTGGGTATCATGTGGTCCTACAACTCCTTTAATTTTCTCTTGTACTGTTCCAAATCCCGAGTTATTTTCTTCATCTTTTCTTCTAATGATACTACCTTGGATCTTGCGCTTTTCAGGATGGTTTGAAACACTGTGCCAATGTGTTTCTCCATCTATTCTACCTTCTGCTGCACTAACTTCTTCTTCCGCCCTTTCTGGCTAATTTCTTCCTTCAGTGTGATTTTCTCCTCATGCGCTGTCTGTAAGTTTGTTGCATACAACCTTTCCCTAGACTGGATTTCATGTGTGACACTAATTTACAATTTTTACAATGCCTTTGTCGGGATCTTGGGCAATGCCAAGTTCAATGTCTTTATCTCCTTTAGAGACTTATGTGACATCTCCTCATCTATGTACAACATATCATGTGTTATCATGAAGTTTTTGCTCCCATGCACTATGATCTGTACTGTTTCCCCTGCTGACATTCCTTACCTAGTCTCCATTGGTGTGTCTTTTTGTCGCTGCTCTTACCTGATCTTTAGTTTTTCCAATGCAGTTTTTACTTCCCACACCTGCTCCATAATTGAAGACCTATGCTTCTCTACATTCTACCAAGATTCTCATAGCCTATCTTCAATGGTTTTGGCTACTATTTCGACATCATCTTCTGTCAGTGGTGTGTGAGGTGGTGTTCTATGGACCTTCACCTTCTTCCTTGAGCCACTTGTTTTCTTCCCTGTTCTCTTCATTTGGGCCTCTGCTAGAGTAGATGTCTCTGGAATGTATGTATCCACCCCTGTCTCTCTTCCATCTTCTTCTTCCATAGGTATATCCTGTGTTTTTGTCCTCACATCTGCTGCGTTCACCTGTTCTGTTGTATCTTACGATGTCTGCTTTGTGTGCGATGGATCCTGTGTGGAACCACCCTGTGGTTTATTCTGTGTCCTACATTTATTTTGAGGTGGGTTGCTTCCCCCCAATAGTCCTTGTGTTGTCTTCTTCTTCTTGCTGGCACCATTTTTTCCTCTCTGTTGCACGAGGAATGTTCTGTCCTGCGTATGAGTCTATACTGTTGGCACTGTCTTTAGAATTACCGGAACCTTCCATTCATCAGGCCACTCCTGGACCTCCATTTTTATATCCCGCGTCATCACGTAGTCACTCAGTTGTATCCACTCCTTTGTTGGATCCCTCTTCACCTGCAACCACATATTGTGGTGCATTTCCTGAAAGTTAGCAATTTGTCTAAATTATTGGACTATCTTAGGTGAAATCCTCCAGATGTCAGCTAAGTGGTCCTAGATCTCCAAAAGGTATAGTGTGAATGTATAATTGTTCACCTTCTTCTCTTTCGGGTCTATTGTGTTCCTTAGTGAAGTGAACCAGGCTATGCCACACTTTCCTATTCTCTAAAGAAACATAATATATATTGGTTCTTTCCAACCTACTAGTGAAATGAGGATGAGTAACTATGAGTAGTGGAACTCATATCCTAATATTGTGTATCCTTACAATCTTCCAGAAAATAATTGAGAAAATAAGAGGCCTAACTCATCGAGTTCCCCTTCACGCACTATACTGCAGTCGCTACCACCCCTGTTGGTACTTCCTCTTTCATGTATTTGCGCATTAAATTACATGCTTGAAACCTTGTAGAAACTTTTGTCCCTGAATCATTTATTTCAATGATCCCGATCCCCCTATTCCCTCTATCTATTCCATATTTCGCCTTAATTTCATTTGAAATGGCCTTTTCCTTAGTATTATCCTCCATATACTTTTCTGGCTTCTCCCCATCCGTGTAGCCCAATAATTGCAAATATTAAGTCTACATTGATAGGAATTGGCCTATCCATCCATAAGAGACCTCTATGCACCCTTGCTAGGATCTGTTTCACACATCCGTTGATATGTTTACTGCGCCCAAAGTGTGATATATATATTAAATTCATTATACCTGTGTTATAGAGGTCCAGGATCCATTGCACAGGTTTCAATAGTGACACACCTGATGGGCCCTCCCCTATACTTTCCATGTAGTTTTGTTGCACCAAATTCGGGAATTTGATGGTGTCTACTGCA
Source organism: Picea sitchensis (assembly GCA_010110895.2). Lineage (NCBI taxonomy): Eukaryota > Viridiplantae > Streptophyta > Pinopsida > Pinales > Pinaceae > Picea > Picea sitchensis. Next base: position 6,211 of record SNQJ01S0181975.1, on the reverse strand, counting down.
TTGTGGTTTGATTATTTCATAGTGTTCAGACCTCCTATCATTTCATTGTCCGCTTTTAATCCATCTGGGATTTTTGGCATTACTATTGTAAATTCTTCCTGTGCACGCGCTATCCCTTGCGCGCTTCTTTCAGCCTGAGTTTTCTTTTTCCCTCACGAGGATGATGCCCCAACCTATGGTATGCCCTCTTGCTCTATTTCGTATTCTTTCAGATCTAAGCCCTAGTGCACTGAACCCATGGCATGTTCTTCGTGTTGTGTCCCTTTTCCTCTCGGTGCATCGAACTCTATTCTTTCCACATCTTCTTCAGGCTACCCAACCTCCTATTATGGGTTTTCTTCCTCCTCCACTTGCATGCTATGTGGCTCACACTCTGGTGTATGGATTTCATCCACATCAAATATCATCGGCATGTCCTGTGTCCCTAGTTGTGTCACTCAAGCGCTGCTTCTTTTTTTTCAACCGACCCTACTTGGCACTCCAACTCGCGGTGGAGACATCTTGTTGGAATCCGAAAGGTTGTGTTATAAATCTGAATCCACTGTCAAGAATCCTTCACTCTCTTGCGCTTAGTGTTTTCTCTTCACTCTTCTCCTTATAAAAAACACAAATGACTGCATTTTCCCCCTTTTTCTGACTTTATAGCGGGACGATACACTGACAACTATTCCGCACTGACAATTTTCACTTTTTCACTTTTTCTTGTGCACTACACTTTTTGTACCTGTCTACTACTCTCCAACGCACAATGTCGTCAACAATGGCTTTCCTGTGGCACACTGTTAATGGTAATAATTCTATTACATTAAAAACCTTCTAATATTCTCCTATCTTTTTTTCTTTTTGTTACATTTCTTCTTTTTATGGAATTTTTTCTTTTTCTTCTAACATCTACTATATACAATATGTACAATCATACCTCCTCTTTCTATTTTTACCTCAGGTTGTTAGTTCGAATGTCATGATACAACTTCAATCGACTACCATTCAACAATCCTCTGAGATTATTTCCTGCAAGATCTTTCAGTTGCACAACACCTCCATTCATGATGGCCTCTACCTGAGAAGGCCCTAACCAGTGCATATTGAACTTTCTAGGGTGCTGTAGATACCTGTTGTCATAGAGGAGAACTGGATCTCCTTCCTTAAATATTTTCTTCTTCATGTGCCTATCATGCCAAGTTTTTTCCTTCTCTTTTTGTACCTCCTTGTGAAATCCTACTATAATTATGTCTTCTTCCAGCTCCATCAACTGATTGAGTCTTTCCTGCACAACACCTTCTTCTGTTATTTTGGTGATTGCTGCAATGTACAGACTAGGTACTAAATAATCCAATGGGACCACTGCTTCCTGCCCATACACCGGTCTAAATGTTGTCTATCATGTAAGCTTCTTGAATGTATTTCAGTGAGCCCATAATATTGCTAATACCTTCAAATCCCAATCATCCCTATTCACATTGCAAATCTTTGTCAATGCATTTTCTAGAATCTTGTTAAAATATTTTATTGTACCATTTTCCTGGGGATGGTAAGGTGTGCTCTTCTGATGATGTATCTAGAATTCTTCTATCATAGCTCTGATTGTACTGTTAATAAAATGAGTTTCCTGATCACTCAAAAAAATTCTGGGATATCCAAATCTGGTCACCACGTTCTCAAAGAGAAACTGCACTACAATCCTTCACTGGGGATGCTTCTTCCCATCTGATTAAGTATTATGTCACAATGATGATGTATCTAGATTCTGACCTCCTTGCTAGTGGGTTAATGGGTCCAATGAAATCCACAACCCATTTATCAAATAATTATAAATTTACTTGGGGAATAAGTGGCATTTCATCCCTTCTGGATAGTTTTCCCACCCTCTGATAGGCATCACAGGTATGAAAGTATTCCTTTGCATCCTTATAGAATGTAGGCCACCATAATCTTGTGCGCAACACCTTCTATGTTGTAGTTTTTCCTGCATAGTTCCCTCCAGCTATACCTTCATGTGCTTTTTCTAATACCATGGACCGTTCATGCTCCATCACATATCTCTTCAGAATTCCATCTACACCTAACTTGTATAAATGACCTGAAATCAACTGATAGTATGCAACGCACACTACCAACCATTTTTTTCTGTGTGATAGTAAATTCCTTGGGAGCCATTCATGTGCTAAAAAATCCAACAATGTTATAAAAATAATCATCAAAAATCTGAACATAAAATAAGTTAGCATCAGGAAAATTCTCCTCCAAGTTATTTGTCTCCTCTCCATCGTAATTCTTGATGGATGATCTAGTCCTGCATTCACCTTCCCTGGTATGATTTCAAAATAAAATTCCTGAAACAATAACAACCATCTACAAATCCTCCCCCCCAAC
>SNQJ01S0181973.1:19204-31509 GCA_010110895.2 Picea sitchensis | reverse complement strand
GGACCACTGGAAGGTGACCGAAACATAAGTCAGGGGCGGCAAAAATCATGTGTAGGAAAACTTAGGATTAGTGCTTTTACATGGGTTTTTCTTCGATTTTCTCGTACACACCACCAAGGGGACATTATTTCAACTACACTTAGGCATTTGAGTCACAGGGTAATAACTTTTTCAATCTGGTTTTATTTGGGCAAGGCAGGCCAAGCAGTTAATCTACATTCTAACCTACTTCACAAGACGAATAACCCAGATTAAACTGTTGGGTTAAGGTATTATTTTTCCTAAGGGCTATCTGACCAGGATTAGATGGTCTGATCAGGTGTATTCACTAGTACCTATCCTAGGGGCTATCTGACCAGGATTAGATGGTCTGATCAGATGTATTCACTAGTACCTATCCTAGGGGCTATCTGACCAGGATTAGATGGTTTGATCAGATGTATTCACTAGTACCTATCCTAGGGGCTATCTGACCAGGATTAGATGGTCTGATTAGATGTATTCACTAGGCTATCAACATTGGAAGTTTAAAAGAACTTGGTCATGCTTGAAAGGTATGACCAAGTTACTATTATTGCATGGGGCTTCTTATTTCAAATCTTTTTGCCCTCTTTTCTTTTCTTTTTTTTTATTTTTTCTTTTTCTTTTTGCAAAAATGAAAAATGAATTTCCAATAAGAACACTAGATACAGATAATATCAATGATATCCAAGTCATAAGTTGATTCCCATATTTTATGGGGTGATAACAGCGTCTCCACCTGGGGATGGTACTTGCCCTGTTAAGTGCCAAGAATCCAGTTTCCTGCCATTCCAAGCCTATCTGTCTAGTAACCTATGTTGGTTTTATTATCAGGAAATTTTTTGAAAAACAGTGACCAGTAGCTTAGGGCCTTCTCTTCGGGCTTCAACCAACTGACCAATGTTCCTCACTTTAGAAAATGCAAGTAAAGACCGAAAATTAAATCTGGTATGTACAATGGAGAGTGAGTTCTTCAAATCTCTTACTGAGGAGGGATATAATGTTTCAGCATTCTGCCATTCACAGGTGCTCCTGGAATATCTGACCCATCGGCATTGTTTAACAAAAAGGCATTGTGTCCTCTGAATGCTTGGATCATGTAGGGCCCTGTCCATAGATGATCAAATTTCCCATGCTTTCCCTTGTCCTCATTCCTGGCATCCCATCTCAACACTAGGTCTCCCATCTCAAAATCATCCTCCTTGGTTCGTTTGTCAAAGATCTTCTTGATGTTCTCTTGGATGACCTGTGTTTTGTTGAAAACATCTTCTCTGGTCTGTTGCAAGTGAATCATTTGATTGATTCTTCTCTGGGAGTCATTTGGCTCAGCTTGTATTTCCTGAAGTAACTTCATGACAGGAACTCCCAAAGAAGTTGGGAAAACGGCCTCAGTACCATAGACCAACTGGTATGGTGACATACCAATTGACCTCTTGGTGGTCAGTCTATCTGCCCATAAAGCAAATACCAGCTTATCATGCCATGATTTCTTATTCTCCTGCAACGTTTTCTTGATGATATTTACCAAAGTTTTGTTCAAGGATTCCGCCAACCCATTCCCCTGAGGGTAGTAGGTTGTGGAATGCCCCAAGCCAATGTGGTAATGACTGCAGAAATCAATGAGTTTCTTCGAACGAAAGGCAGTTGCATTGTCAGTAATGATCTTTCTAGGACAACCAAAACGAGATAAAATATTATTTTCAAGAAATTTGATAATAACGGAGTTAGTAGCTTGCCTGCATGGTACGGCCTCGATCCATTTGGTAAAATAATCGATGGCGGTAAGGATCCACCTATGTTGGCCTGAAGACGAGGGGTGTATTTCTCCAATGAAATCAAGTCCCCATTGCTGGAAAGGAGCCTCAACTGAAATTGGTTTAAGGGGCAGAGGGAGGAGTTTCCTTTTACCCTCAAATAGTTGGCATTGATGACAGGCTGTTACTTTCTGATGTACATCAGCAAACAGGGTGGGCCAGTAAAAACCAGCTCTGAGTATTTTGTTGGCGGTAACTTTCCAGTTCAAATGGCCACCGCATTCACCTGCATGAAACTCCTGCAACACTTTATCATCTTCATCTTTGAGTAAGCAATTTAAAAGAATACCTGCAGGGTCTTTCCAATACAAATTTCCTTCTAGAATACAGAATTTCAAAGCTTTCAACTTTAAAAATCTAGCTTTAGTTTTAGTTAAACCAGGGGGAGCTTGTAAATTTTGTAAAACAAAAATAAGGTCTGCATAGCATGGAGAGTTTAGAAAGGCCTCTTTAACGTTTGGAGTCACCATCTCGCCCTGTTCCTCTGCCACATCTAGAAAATTAATGTCAAGAGCCTGAAATTTAGATTCAGCCATCAATTTGGCAAGGCCTTGGCCTTTGATCAGTTTGGTGGGCTTAATTTCTATGTCGTATTCTAGAATAATTGCAATCCACTTTCCCCTTCTCCCATCAGGGTTGTCTTGTGTCAAGATTTCTTTCACTACCACGTTTGGAACATATGCTATGACGTGCGAATGAAGAATATAGACCCTGAAGTCCTTTATAGCTTTTACCAAAGCAAAAGCCTGCTTCTCCATAATATTATAGTTCAGGGCAGCATCTCTTAAAGATTTGCTGAAAAAAGCGATGGGTTGTTCATACCCTTCACTGTTCTTCTGCAGTAATACAGCTGCTATTGTATGTTCAGATGCGAAGGAAAAGAGATAGAAATCTTTAGTGAAATCGGGACTAATCAAAACTGGGGCTTCTGTGAGTGCTCGTTTGACCTGTTCGAAGGATTGTCTGGACTCCGGATCCCATTTTATTTTAGAGTCCTTTTTTAGCATGTTTGTGATGTTTTAGAGGAGTTCAGCCATATTAGGGATGAATCTTCGAAGAAAGTTGATTTGTCCTATAAAAGATTGAATTTCTTTAAGGTTTCTTGGGTGTTCTAACTTTAGTATGGCCTCTATTCTGCTGGGGTCAATTCCGATTCCCTCCCTAGAGATGATATGTCCCAGCAGTTTGCCTTCTTCCAACCCAAAAAGACATTTCTTGGGATTTAAAGAAATCCCGAACCTTCTACACTTTTCGAAAACTCGTCTAAGGTGTCGCAGGTGTTCATCATCAGATTGGGAGAATACAGTCACATCATCCAGATAAACGACGATAAACTTACCTGACTCTTCTATGAAAGCGATGTCCATCGCCCTCTGGAAGGTAGCCCCTGTGTTCATCAAACCAAAAGGCATCTTCACATACATGAAAGTGCCCCATGGAGTGGTGAAAGCAGTTTTTTCCTGATCATCTGGGTGAACTAGGACCTGGTTGTAACCTGAGAAACCATCTAACAAAGAAATTCAACTAGACCCGACCACTCTTTGCAGGAGGTGGTCCATTTTAGGCAAGGGGTAGTTATCCTTCAAGGATGATTTGTTCATATTCCATAAATCTATACAGAGTCGGATCTCCCCAGTTTTCTTGCGAGTAGGGACTAAATTAGAAACCCACTTAGAGAAGCGGAGTGGGACTATGATCTTGGCATCATACATTTTCCTAATCTCTTTTTCTATCAAGGGGAGCAACTTGGGATTTATCCTCCTAAGCTTCTGCCTGAATGGTTTCTGGTCCTCCTTTATGGGAATCTTGTGTTGTATAATGTTGGTGTCATAGGCTTTCAAATCTTCGTAGCTCCATGCAAAAACGTCAGAATATTCTTTGAATAGCTCAATGTACTTAAGCTTTTGTTCTGGGGGTAAAGATTTGGACAGTTTAACCATCTTAGGTTTCTCTTCGGTTCCTATATTGCAGTCTTCTACCACATGCCCATGGGCTTCTATTTTGGGCTTCTTAGCTACGTCATCATTGTCAAACAGATCTTCTAAAGGGACAAGCCCTCTAGGTAAAATATTGCTTTTCAATTGCAGAACTTCGGCATCCAGTTCGCCCTCTCCTAATTCTCCTGAATCTACTGTATCCTCTGTATCTACTGTATTTACAGTATTAACACTATCTATTTCAAACTCAAAATTATTTACATTTTCATTTTCATTTTCTACATCTATGTTTGTACATTCAAAATCGTTCTTGCATTGCAGAAAGTCCTCTATCTGATCATCATTTCAAAACACTTGCCAGTACCTGATATTATTGGGCACTGTCGGTCTGCATTTCACTTCCATAGTGTATGGGCGAGTCTGTCGGAAAGGGATCTTGCAGGAAGCAGCAGACGTAGCTAATCCATCAGCCAGAATATTCTGTCCTCTAGGCATGACCTGCAAGTCCACCTCGTTAAAACACTTCAAAGCATCGAGAGCAGCATTCCTGTAGGCTCTCAGGCGTGGATGTTTAGCATCATATTCACCTTTAATTTGTTTAATAATTAATTCAGAATCACCCCTTACCATTATTTGCTTAGCACCAACCTTTTTCAACAACTTCAGTCCTAGCATTAAAGCTTCGTACTCAGCAACGTTGTTAGTGCAATGGAAATTTAGCTTATAGGAATGATTTTCTGAATACCTTTTTTGATGATTATGCAACCAGACTCTAGCTCCTGCTCCTTCTTTACTCACAGCCCCATCGAAATCCATACTCCAGAAATCAGCGGGGAAGTCTTCATTGATCGCATTTTCCATCTTGGATGCCACACCGTTTTCTGGGCCTTCGTCTTGACTAGCTACCTCTTCCACCAGCTGACTGTCTGGCTCTTCGGTATCACCATCATTGTACAGGATGAACGAATCTAAATCTGAATGAGCAGAGTAAAGGGGGTAATTGTGAGGTTTCTCTTGACTGTTGACCATATACTTCATCAGCGTTTCTCTGTACAACCTCCTCTGTTGTCCAAACACTGGGATAGTGGAATAAGACATATCTAGTTGCAAGGTTCCTTTCAACTTAGCTCCCCAAGATCGGGATAACAATATACCATATTTTGGCGGGATGTCGGCAACTACTACGTCCATCACCATGCTTTTTGAAGGGATCTGAACCAGGGTTATGCAGAGGTATTTAATCAAACCAATACATTTGAATTTGCTAGAGTCAAATGAGTGTAAATCTTTGTAAGGCCTAGTGACCTCCAATCCCAGTTTTTCCATTACTGCTTTAGGCATCAGATTATGCGAGGCACCTGAATCTAACATGGCGTTATGCAATATCAAGTTGTGTATGTTCAAACTGATGTAAAAGGGAGCTACATCACCGGTATCGTCTCGACCATCCACCTCAGGTCCAAAAAGGAGCTCGGGACGATCATCCGCCAGGTTCACAGTATCAGAATGAGTCACTGAACCAATAGTCAGAGCTTTGGTTCCTATGTCAGGTTCAATGGCTAATGCTTTCAGTACCTGTGATCAATAACCGCCTCTGCTTATCAACTCTGTCAATGGGATGGGAATTTTAATTTTGGCCAATTCTGCCTCTAGGCTAAAAGGTGCTGGTGTTCGGGTCTGACTCATTGGTTCTGGTTGGTCCCCCATACTCCTCTGGTCAGAAGTACTAGGCATATTAGCAGGTGAAACTTCGGGCTGCGTCGGTCTTTTCAGTATAATGATGTTTTTCTTCACCGGAGCATCAGTTCTACCTTTCTCAGGAGATTTTTCTGCGGTAACCTTCTCGGGAACTTTCTCAGTCTCCGGTACCTTCTGCGTTCTAGACGTCCTTTTCAAGGAATTTCCTTCTGCCTTCTTATTTCGTAGATTGTATTAGTGGTGCACTTCCAAGATATCATTTTCATAGGCATGTTGTCCTACATCCTCAGCCTCCTCACTTACCTTTGTTTGATTTAGCAGAAAGAGTTCTTGTTCTTCTCGAGTGAGGAAAATGGCCTCGTTATCATGAATGCCCATGAGGTTGATATGAGTGTCCTCCAAATCTTCATTTACTTCCCCCCCATCATCGGCATAGTTTTCCTGTAAGGGAGGTCTGATCGGCTGATCAAGGCCTCTCTGATCTCTTTGGTCCCTTTGATCCCTAGGATCTCTAGGATCTCTTTGCCTGATTTGCGGGGGGTTTCTTCTAAAATTGGGGTTCTGAATCTGGGGAGCAGGTGCGTTGTCCCTGGGAGGGTTTCTGTCGGACAAATTTATCCTTTCCATCATTAATTCCACTGTTCAGGCCAAAGAATCCAGGTTGGAATCTGTGGTCGAAGTGGAAGGTTCTTCTTTGATAGTGACCCTTCTTTCTGACCTTTGTCGGGCCCGTTTCGCCAAAAGATTAGCCTCTACACTAATAGCACTTTTCTGCATGTCTTCAAGGGTGGCAGCATTTCTTTCTCTCAATTGGTAAGACATGTCAGCATTGAATCCATCAGGAAATTTAATCAATGCCAAACCTGAGGGAGGTTTGATTTCATTTGGGATTGCATTGTACAAGTTGTTAAAACGAATGCAATAGTCTTGGACCGTTTCACCTTGATTTTGTTTTATGTTCTCGTATTCTGACAGTATTTGAATAGGGTTTTTATTTACCTCCCATCTGTCAAGGAAGCTTCTTTGGAACGCAACAAGGTCAGGGATGGATGCGGCAGGTAGAGCTTTGAACCATTTCTTGACGTCACCTGTCAGACTCTGGGCAAAAAGTCTCATTTGAACGTCGACTTCGTCCACTTCTTGCAGATCCAAGTAGTCATTCATTTTATCTACATGTTGTTGTGCGCTTAATGTTCCTGTTGCATCGAACTGTGGCAGTCTAGTCTGGTAGTCTTGGGGCATGGCATGCAGAGGTGCAGCCAACACCAAAGGCGTGTATCGAGCTGCCATGACGGGCGAAGGAGGCGGAACGACGGCCTGGGTGGTAGGAGAAGTAGCGATTGAAGACAAGGAAGATGAAGGACTGAGTGGGGCTGAGGTAGTGATTTGTAGTTTAGTCGTAGGAGACAAGCCTTCGGGGGTTCGAGGTTGCACCACAGTTGAGTCAAAGATGAGCTTAGACACAAAGGTTTCGGACCGGGCTCTAACCAAATTTCGTAGCGGAAAAGGCTCACGATCAAGGCTTTGTAAGTTATCCGGTTCTCCGGAGAGAGAAAGAGACTTATGAAGGGGAGTACAACTCGCTGAACTAGACGCTAAGGTCTTTCGCTTGAGCAACTTTTCGGGATTATCTATCGCTGTAGAGGGTTCTGGGTCGGGATGAGATCGAGTGTGGACTTTCTTGGGAGCCATAACTCTTTTTGGTTTTTATATATATATTTTTTATTTTATGGTGAAGGAAACTAGGGGAGATTTCTACGTTGACGTCGTCTAGCTTCTTCTAATTGTTTCTGAGTAGCTATATCCCGTTCGATGACTGCCCACGAACGTTCAAGCTCTTTCCGATTATTGGCAGTTTGGAGGATTAAATCAAATAGGTTTGACACAATATGCATTTGATTCGACAGTCCAGGCTCGATATTAGGTTGTACCGTGTCAGGGACAGTCATAGAGGAACAAAAGGCTCTAGGAAAGACACTGGAAGTAATATGTACAGAGTTAATCAACCTCTAAATATTACTTTCTTCCCGAAGTCAAACTTTCTTTAGGGGAAAGAAGTGGTGAGAAATCAGTTTTAGTTCTTCCCTAGTGGAGTCGTCATTTATGTTAGCACTCGGTAAATTTCCTAGAGGTTGAAAATAAGAAATCTACTAAGGTAACCTTAACCAACCGCTTTTAAAGTTGGGATCTAGCCCTTCCAGCTTCAGAGAGGGATCTCTCTATAGGATTTAGCTTTGTTTTATTTTCAGATATTAAGCTAGTTAAAGAAATCATTGTTTTCATTGTAAAGGGTTTTTAAAGTTGGTTGAGACAAACTACACATCCATTGGGCTATGGGGTCAGTGTTTAATCAAATCTGAGAAATAACCAGAAACACCAAAGAAGTTTTTCACAGGGCTAGGTTATACATTCACTGGATCTTTTAGTAATTAAAGTGATGGGTGGAAGAAAAGACGAGGAAAATAACTTCAACTAACAAGCATTTAAGAATTTCTTAATTGAAGATATTAGAAGACAAACACTTAAATCTTTAGAATCGGAAACAGGGTATCAGAGATAAAACCTGCAACATAACGCTATTCATAAAGATCAGATTCAGAAAACATAATGAATATAGAGAAAGAAAACATTTACTTAGAAAATCACATCACCAGTGAACATACGCAAGAATCCTGTAAAATGCCTCTTCTTTATTAATGGTGGATTTATTCAAAAATGATACAATCTGATAGCAATAGGGTGTGCAAATCAACAACCCTCAATACATCGGAAAATGAAGTATTTATACTGCAAAATACATACGCTCCTGTCATAACTGATCAGGACGTGCTTATACTATTTTTAGACTAATTATCTCAACTAATCAAAACTGCTTTGATGAGTCATTACAACTGTATACTGAGTTTCAGGGGTAGGCCGTTGGCGAGGTGCCTCCGCAAACTCTGCTGACAGGACAGCTGACTGGAAGCGACAGCTCATCTACTAATCTAGTAGATCACATAGTTCTTCCCATCTGATATGACCTGGCACTGTGATTTTAAGCAATCTACGGTACACTTCGTCCATGTCTGTGTACTTAGCAAATGTAGGCTTGATGACGAAAATGTGCTTAATTTCATGCTGGATACTAATATCCAACTGTACGGCGTCCATGAATGCTCTCCCTGTGATGCTTCTCTGTATTCCTGCAAACTTGGAATTGTCCTTGGAACTTCGGTCAACCTTTTCTTATAATCAGGGAGTGTCATCAACTTGTCATTTATGACCTTCATACCAGGCAGGCCCTTCCTCTGCAGAGCATCTATCTTGTGGAAAAACTTTTTCACTCCTTGATCCATGACTTGGATCTTCTCCTCAAGTTGAAGCATGAGGCCTCTTTTGGTCAGAACTCTTTTCACTTCCAATATGGTTTCTGTCCTATCTTCAATTTTCAATTCTTTTAGTTCCTCCCGGGTCTTAGAATTCAGGAACCTTATGATTTCATTAGCTTGGGCTGGCATGTCTCCTAGTTCTATTCTGATTTTCTCCACAGCCTGTTTTCTCCTCTCGAGAAACTCATTTTGTTCAAACATGATTTGAACCATTGGCCAGATTTCGCTCATGGACTTAGAAATATCCGTCCACACAAGTTCTTTAACCTCAGCCAAGGTCTTTCCTGCCATTGTCTGTTTCTGGAGCTGCTGCAGCTCCTTCCTAATCTGCTCATTCACCTGCTTCTCTTTGGACAGACTCGTCTAAAAAGAAGTATTCAGCTCTTGGAGATTCTCCACTTCTTTCTTAAGCCTGCTGATTTTTGACTCTTGCAGGTTCATTCCCTCCATAGACTTGGCCAGGTCTGTAGCTCCTTCTGGTAGGGGTACTGTTGTTGCAGATGGAATGACTGTCACTGTTGGTGTTGCAATTGGGATGGCACTCAATGGAATGCCTTTCATTGGCTTTTCCTTCTCTTTCTCCATGAGCAGTCTCTCCATCTCTGCCTCCATCTCCTTTAATTGCGCATTCTGCTCCAGGAGTAATTTCAGCATCTCATCCTTTTCGCCTTCCCTTTAAGCTATTTCCTTTGTCTGTGGGTCCTCTGTTGGAGGGAGATTTAGCTATTTTCTCAATCAGGTGATGTCAGCATTTTTCTTTTTAATCATCTCCGCAGCGGCCTTGACGTTCGTCGGGTCATAACCGATCTTGAGGACCAGCTCCTCCAACGTCTTTATCCTGTTATCTTTCGTGAAGGAAGATATTTTTTCCAGCTTCAATTGAGTCTGGGCGTTGCTCAAAGCTATCCGAAACTTTGATGTGGAAGTTGAAGTGTGGGATAAAGTGTGGAAAATCATCTCCCCAGTTTGCTTGTGTAGATCCATCTGATCTGTCGGATGTACATATTTTGCTTGAAACTCAAACGTGGACCTCTTGTAATCAGATATCACCTTTGGATCAGGCACTTGTGCTTGAAGGAATGCCATATGCATCCTACCCTTCTCTGTATCAAATGCTGAAAGGAGTCTATGCTAGGTCGTGGATGACTGCTTCTGGAACTGTGCATAAGTGTTGTTGGTGAGCGTCTGGTTCTTCTTTTTGATCATGTCGTATTTTTCAAAGACGCCCAATTTGGGCCCAGTCTTGCTTGGCGGAGTATCCAATGGAGAATCTGAAGATTTTAATGCTTTCGTCGCTTCCTTATGCTGACTAGAGCCGAAAGGAAAACTGAATTGCTTGGCCCCAGTGGTGGTCACAGCGGTAGTCACTGTGGTGGCTTCTACTGTGGTGTTGGGCGTTGAGACGATCTTCGGCTTCTTGGAGTGNGGGGTCTCTTCTCCTTGAGGACCTGAGGTGTGGTAGAGGGTAGCGCACTGGTTGAGGGCCCCTACTGTTCCAAGTCCAGCAAAGCATCAGGCAACCATACTGCCTGATTCTCAAACTTCTCAATCTCTGGCTTGGGGTCGTGAGCATACGAGGCATTTTTGTTTTTTAACCTCATGTATGAAATGATCCCATGCGGATCGTAGTGCCAGATGAAACTCGTAGAGAATTTCATCTCTTTCAAAATTCGATCTTCCTCTTCTCCTGCGCCTCAGTTATTGCAGATGAAAGGTCCAATTTGACCCTTGATCCTCAGCTGTTGTTTTTTCTTAAGGGAGACAAAGTGAATATCATCAGAATTCATAATCTGCCTTATGTATTCCAATGCAAAAACTCTTACCGGTACATATCGAGGCAATTTATAAGGTGCCAGTTCACACCCAAAGACTCTGATTTTCGTGTGATTCTGGCATAAATACCAGTCCCCTGTCTGAACGCTATCAGAGAGATGCAGGATCCTCTGGACTTCATCATTAGTTTGTGGCTCAGGCATGCCACGCAACATACTTACCACTGGGTGGTAAAACTGGTCAATGAATGTTGTGAAGTCGTATTCACCAGAATTGTATTTCAAGAGAGAAGTCTAGGCTGTGACAAGCTGGGGCTTCCCGTCGGCGTCCATCTTCTGCATAGAGAAATTGAACCAGTCGGCCTGGAAGTAGATGAACATATAATCCAGAATGGATGAGTACCTAAACATGCCTTTTGTGGAAAAATTAACAAATTTCTCATGGATATTATTGGCCAGGAAGGAGTTGTAGTCGAACTGTGTGGTTGGTTGTTCGTCATTTGAGAAGATGGACGAGAAACCCAGGATGGGCTCATCCACCCACTGATCAGAATAGTACCCAAGCAGGGCACACAGAGAAGAAATAACTTGATTCCCCTTGGTGGAAAACATAGACGTAGGGTACGGGGGATTGGTGGACGGGAGTGGAGCTTTAGTGGGAAGAAAAAGCTCAAAAATCTGAGCTCTTTGTGGGAAAGTCATTTTCTGGTACAGCTTGATGAGGATTTCTAAGTTAAAGGGGGAAGCAGATTCCACTCGGGTGATTTGTAGCATCTGGTCGATATCTTCAGGGGTGATGAAGAAAAGAGCATCTCCGGATGAAGAAAGGATGGCTTTCTGGTCAGGGATGTAGTGGGCCTGGAATTGGAGAGCAAACTCAGGGAAATTATGGATTTGAGGGAATAAATACAGAGGCAAATTGGACTCCCAGAGCCCATTTTCGTCGCTCTGGTCCAGGAAAATCTCCCGGAGCCACGACTGGAGATCAGAGAAGTCGAAACTGCATATGGTATCGGCTATCAGACGGTCCTTATCGACCAGGGGAATTTTATCCAGGTCAACCGGGGGAGGAACGAACAGATTCTCTTCCTCTTTAGCTTGCTTCGTATTAGACACCATTTCAGCAACTGTACCCTCAATAAACAATGTGTTAGTGGGGCCGACTGACTGTAGGTGAAAGCGATGCAAGAACAAGGGAAAGACGATAGATAAGTTCTTTGGTGCAATGGATGGTTCTGGCGCGAGGGATGAATAACGAGTGAAAAGGGGCACAACGATACTTTTATTCAAAACTGGGTCGGTCGGATGCGGGAAACAGTCAGCATGACAATGGGCATATTATCCAGTTATTAATGGACAACGGGCCACTTGGGGTGATATGGCAGGTGACGGAAACTAAAGTATACGGACGATTGACGTGGAGGTTTGTAATTGGGGGTAAAGGTCGCCAAAGGGGGTTGTCCATGAGTGAAGGGGGTTATGGGACTGACAACCTGGACTGACGGAAGTTATGGGAAGTGACATGACCCCAGGAGCAAGTGGAGCAAGTGGGCTCAGTGGAGGGTGACATTCAGGGGTGACGGGATGTCAGGCAGCATGTGAAGGATGGGACTCCTGAACCAATAGGACAACGCCACATGTAACAAGGGACCCGCCTCAAGGAATATTCATTCCGGACCCCCCCATTTGGTT
>SNQJ01S0181973.1:0-15413 GCA_010110895.2 Picea sitchensis | reverse complement strand
CTTAGAAAGAAAGTGGAGAAGTCAAATAAATTCTTGAATAGCTCACTAATATTGGATGAGATCTTGGAAAGTCAAAGATCACCATATGATAAATCAGGTCTTGGATACAAAAAGGAAGCTACACATGTTGAAGAAAGAACCTGAAAGAAGCATGAGGTAAGTTCATCAAAGAAGGAAGACAATGCTGCTAAACAACCATATACACAAGGAAAACAAAATTTCAAAAGAAAAAAGCAAGGAAGATATCAACAGGTTATTCTTGGGACACCAAAGCAAAGGTATGAAAGTATTTTTCATGGGCATTGTTATTCATGTAATGGATATGGTCACAAATATTTTGAATGTAGATCTTATGAAAGGATATACAATGGAAGATTTTATAATACCATGAGGTGTTGGAGATGTGATCAAGTAGGACACATTGTTGTTCACTGTAACACCATTAGATGCTACAGTTGTAGTGGATTTGGCCACAAATCCCAGGAGTACTGGAACACAAGAAGAAAGTCCATGATGAAGACTTCAAATAGCATGGCTAGAAGAAGGTATGAAGTAATAAAGGGAGACATCTTTGAAAAGATGGATTCTTAGAGCTCAAGTTCTAAGGATCAGGGACATCTACAAAAGTGGGTGAAGAAGACAAAGCAGCCAGAATAGAATGAAAGACTGAAGGGAAGTTCAAATGTGTCATCTACTGAGGAATACGTGGGTGACAGTGGTATCAGTTACATACATACGCGGGCTGAACTTGAATAGGTCGCGTACATACGCACTCTGTTGTGCAGCAGGCCGCGTAAATGTGGAAAAGTCGTGGGAAAAAGTCAATGCACATGGGTTAAAGCTTACTGTAATGATATAACTCTTTGATGCAGGGGATGACATAGTTTGTTGTAGGTTCTGACATTGTTTGTTGCAGGCTTAAATGTTCACCTTTTGAATTATGTAGAATAAAATCTCGGGTGCATGGCACTAACCTATGAGTATGGATTGATTCATTTTTGTTGGTTATAACAGTGGAATTATGGCACCTTGGTCATGTAATGTATCTTGATTGGAAACTTACTTGTTGAAAAACCTGATACATGCTTTTTGCATATGGATGGGATACATATTGGGATATACAGTTGATGAGTTGATGAGATGATCATGTTGAGGAGTCATGACTTGATCTATGATTGGTACACTTCTAGTACATTGGTAGAGGCACCTACTAGCAGTTTGATTGACACATGTTTTATGGAGGTTTTGGCATACAAATATGGGATTCATCATTTTATGGTATTGATGCATGGTGATGTTTGGTACACTCATATATGGCATATGCTTGATTGGTATTACTTGATTAGCACAACAATTGGTATTTTTTTTATACATGGTTATGGTACTTGGTTCATGATGGAGACATATCATGAGTGATATGACACTTGTTTGGCATGTTTGTATATGCACATGGTTGGCATATTGGTAGATGCACATGGTTGGAATATTGGTGGATGCACATGGTTGGCATATTGGTAGATGCACATGTTGACATGTTGATAGAGGCATGTGATTATGCAATATACCAGATATAAAAAGTATGCAAAACAGAAATGAAATGCTAGAAATGGCAGAATAACAGTAATATAACTAGCATAATATCCATAATAACACATAAATGATATAAGAACAACAATAGAAATAGCACTTTGATTCAAAAAGAAATGTTCATGGGCCTCTTCGTGGGGGAAACCTCCAATCGAGCAGTGCTCTGTTACAATAATATTCAAGCTAGGGTTTTCATACCCTCGACCCTTATTTATACTAAATATGTCTGTGAAGAGAAGCATCTAGAGGAAGATCCTTCTAGAAGCGGAAGCTTCTATTAGGTCTTCTTACATCCGCTTTATTCTATTTTATTGAAAGGCCTTATTAATATTGACCTTTATTACATCCAAATATATTGATCTACCTATGTGTGGGTTAGGACCCTAACATGTCCACCCCCTTAAAAACAGCCTTGTCCTCAAGGCTTGAGATGTGGAAACTGTTGCAGAATGGTAGATGGTTCCCAAGTGGCATCTGTTGGAGTCGTATCTTTCCACTGGACTAGCACTTCCTTGATGGTTCTCTGATGCATGTGACGCTCACGCTGGTCCAAGACTGCTTCTGGTTGTAGCCAAATGGATCCTTCTTCAGCTAACTCTGGAAGGTTGGTTTGAATTTTGCACCTAGTTCCAATCACCTTCTTTAAGCATGAAACATGAAAAATAGGATGTAGCTTCGACTGACTGGGTAGAGATAACTGATAGGTGGCTTGCCCCACACGCTTGAGAACTGCATAAGGACCATAAAATTTGGATGCTAGCTTCTGACAATGATTGGCCTTGAGGGAAGTTTGCTTGTATGGTTGCAATCACAGAAACACCTGATCCCCTTCTGCAAATTGTCGTTCAGAGCGACCTTGATCTGCTTGTTACTTCATGTGATTTTGTGCCATGACCAAGTTCTCTTTAAGGGTATGAAGAATATCCTCTTGAACTGTAATTGTTTGGTCAACTACCTGGACCTTCGAGGTACCCGGTAAGTATGAGAGAACTGAAGGTGGCTTCTATCCATATACCGCTTCAAAAGGAGTCATGCATGTAGATGTATGGTAGGAAGTGTTGTACCACCATTCAGCTAGGGGTAACCATTGAGTCCACTAATGTTGCTTCTCAGAGGAAAAACACCTCATATATGTTTCCAAACACTTGTTGACAATTTCCATTTGACCATCAGTCTGGGGATGATAAGTTGTGTTGAGATGCAATTGGGTGCCCTGTAGCTTAAACAATTCTTGCCAAAAATTGCTTGTGAAAGTTGGGTCACGATCAGAAACAATAGAGTGCGGCATGCCATGAAGCTTGAAGACCTAGTCCATGAAAATTTGAGCCACTGTGGATGTAGTAAATGGGTGTTGAAGAGCGCAGAAATAAGCATACTTGGAAAGGCATTCCAAAACCACCATTATGACTGATTTATTCCCCGATTTGGGTAAGTCGGTAATAAATTCCATAGAGATATCCTTCCAAATAGCAGGTGGAATCGGAAGCGGTTTTAGTGTGCCCAGATATTTGAATGTTTCTCCCTTGTTGCGTTGACACACCTCACATTCAGTGACAAAATTACAAATGTCATGTTTCATACCATCTTAGAAAAAGGAACGTTTGACCCTGTCATAGGTTTTGGTGAACCCTGAGTTCCCTAATGTGGGTGTAGCATGAAGCTCAGAAAGTACCATGGATTTAAGCTTTGATTGCTTACTTAAAGACAAATGGCCTTTGTATTGAAGCTCATCCTGGAGCCAAGAGTACCCTAGGGGAGTCGGAGAATTGGTCTGTAATTGCTGGATTAGATGTGAACTTTTGGGATCTTGTAGCCATTCCTAGCGCACAGCTCAGAGCCAATAAGGTACAATGAAGGAAAGAGAAAAAATGGATCCTTCTTCTTCATATTTTTGGGATAGTGCATCCGCCACTATATTGTCTTTTCCCTTCTTGTAAATGATCTCATAATCATATCCAAAGAGCTTAGTCACCCATTTTTGTTGCTCCGAGGAGGAAATGCGTTGTTCCATAAAGTACTTGAGGCTTTGATGGTCGATCTTAATTTGGAAGTGTTTCCCCAAGAGATAAGGATGCCACAAATCAATGACATGCATAATAGCCAACATTTCCTTTTCATAAATGGGTTTGCCCAGATTCCTTTCAGATAGATGCTTGCTGGTGAAGGCCAAAGGTCGACCCTCTTGCATAAGGACAGCGTCGATTCCTTTCCCTAATGCATCACATTCCAACACAAAGGTCTTTGTGAAATCAAGAAGGGCCAGAACTGGAGTGGTGCATATGGCCATCTTCAAGGTTTGAAAAGCTTGAGCAGTGGCTAGAGTCCAAGTGAAAGAGTTCTTTTTGAGGAGAGCAGTGAGAGGTGCTGCAATGTTTCCATAGTTCTTAACAAACTTGCGATAATAACCTATTAAGTCCAGAAATCCATGCAAGATTTTGAGAGTCTTTGGGTACAACCAGTCTTGCATAGCTTCAATCTTTTTTGGATCCAACCCGATGCCATCCTTGCCAACCAGATGACCCAAGTATTCTACTTCTAAGGTACCAAAAGCACATTTAGACTGTTTCAGGAAAAGTTGGTACTGAGAGAGTAGATGGAGAACTTGATCCACATGAGTAAGATGATCTGTCCAGGTTTTTCTATAGATGAGGATATCATCAAAAAAAACTAAGACAAAATGACGGAGAAAGGGATGGAAGACATGGTTCATGAGGCTTTGGAAGGTGGAGGGGGCATTACACAAGCCAAAGGAAGGTGGAGGGGCATTACACAAGCCAAAGGGCATGACCAAAACTCCATAGTGGCCCTCATGAGTCTCGGAAGGTCATCTTGGGAATGTCCGCCTCTTTCATACTTAGGATCCGTGATAGCCCGAGCTTAAGATCATGCCTTTGGTAAAGAATTGGGCCCACTCAATTCATCCAGAGGTCATCAATGATAGGAATGGGGAATTTGTTCCTAATTGTCACTTGTTGAGGCAATGTAAGTCGTGTGACACATTCTTCAAGAACTCTGTATTCTTTAGGACCATGACTACAGGAGAAGAGTAAGGGCTCATAATTGGGCAGATAATGCCTGGATTAAGGAGTTCCTCGACCATTTTCAATTTCATTTTTTGTGAAAAGGCATGACATGGACGGATATCGGGGAGGAAGGCTTCCGGGTACAAGGGGAAATGGAAATGATCATGAACACCATGGGAAGGAGGGAGTCCTGGGGAGTGGAAACATTTGATGTTTAGCAAGGAGGGCTTGAGGTCTTACAAGATCTGGGGGTTCTTTGTTTTGTAATGGCATGGAGTTGGGCTATAACAATTAGAATGACCTTTTCTTCTTGAGAAGATTTTCCATGCAATAGGAACTAATAATCTTAGGTGAACTAGAGGTGATGCCTTGGAAATTATATTAGTGGCCTTCCGTTGAATTGCATGGTTAATGTGCCTTAAAATCCATGAATGGGGACCAAAGTTCTTAGCCACCAACACCAATAACAATTTCACAACCACCTATGTCGATAGGAAACATATGAGATTCCAGGTGGCAGTCACCAATTTGGGAGTTGCACATTTTCACAATGCCATCCAGATTGCATGGAACCACCATTGGAAAACATGATTTGGAAATTGTTGACAACATGGATGTAGCAATGATTTTCTTGGGGCAATGTGGTGATGAATAAAATTACGGGTGCTTTCACTGTCAACTGCACGATGACCTTTCGGTGTTGGATGTAACCGATTAACTTGAGGGTTTGGGAGCAAAGAAGCCAATGAGAAAATTCAGGGAAATGACTGGTCTGGACTTCTGGAGTGGGTCCGAGGGAGGGGCTAGCGTCGGATTTCGTGTGACTGCATACACAAGGGATTTTCAATTATCCTCTCTTCCAAAATATCCCTCGAGATGGGCCAAAAATATTTTGTTCCTTTTTACACTTGTGGCCGGTGAAATATTTGTCATCACAATTATAACAAAGGCCTTGAGTTGGAGCTCAAACATTTCCAAACTCGTCAATTTTTGGATCTTTAATGGGGGTGGAGGGAGAGGGAGCTATGTGGGTTTAGGGTGAGGATAAAGGAGGGTTTTCATTTTGAGAGGATACAACTGGTTGTGCTTCTTTATCTCTTTAGTAGCCTCCACCCAACTCGAGGGTGCAGTATTTTCATGAGGACATGGGCCCTAATCTCCTCCTTGAGGCCACACCATAAAACACTCTCGAAGAAAGCATCAATCATGCCCTCCGTCTAAAAAAAAAGCCAGTTCTCAAAGGCAACTATGAAGTCTCTACTGCTCTCCTTTTGATTGTTTCAACTTTTGTCAAACAACCTAAATGGTTGGTGTCCATGTCAAAGCATTCATAAATCTCAACAACAAATTGGGTCCATAATATACTCCTTGATCTTTGAAGTTTTTCCATTGCCACCATTGCCAACGCCTTTGATCTTAGGATGGAGAACACCATACCGAGTTTGTCCAAGTCATCTGTAACACCGTATAAAGAGAAATAATGTCTCATTTGGGGTTACTCCAACCAGTTGGGTCCGAGCTATCAAATTTGGTCACATCCACCCACTAAAGGCGTGAGAGGGGTCACGCTGAAAGTGATGGGTCAGAAAGGTATGGGAATGGAGGAATGTCTGAATTCCTCAAAGAATGAAGGCGAAGCTTCAGAGAAATGGTCATCTGTAGGATCTTCAATTTGGTGCAGAGTGATGCAAAGATGATTCAAGTTGGGGTGGTCAGCCTCTGTTTGACTTCCTCCATTGAGGACTCCATGGTTGGTATTTGTGGTATCATTGATGGATGAATCGATGGAAGCAATAATAGAGACCGAAGAAACACATCTTTTTGGGTTTCAGAAAACCAGATTGCAGCAGTGTGCTGAAGCAGCCTAGGTCTCATTACCGCATGGGCCATGTGAGGATAAGAATCAAAAGGGCAAAGGGCCAAAATTTTCGGCAAAATTGATATGGATGAATGTGATGAGAGCAAAGAGATGAATCCAATGGAATAGGTCCAAATAATGGTGAAAAATTTCCAAACTCATTTTTATTTTTAACACCACGGAAAGGACACCTAGTCCAAGAATACGTACGATGAAATCCCAAACAAATGATTTCAACCAGAAGAAATGTGCATTTACTTAGAACCCTAACACAGCCAACGACAATAGATCTGTATGTTTTAATTTGTTTATTTTTATGTCTCCCAAGGGTTAGGTATACAAGGGTTCCATGTGACAAGGATTTTCCAAGCATAGCTCGATATATGTGCGGGTCCAACAAGACTCGGCCCAATATCTATGGGCACTAACTAAGGATGATAGACTGCACCCTTAGCCGTAATAACCGACTACCCAACTACCCAACTACAATAGATTATATTCCCAAGTGTTTTTCTCATTGGCACTATAACAGTCAAGTGGACGATAGGTTTATCTAAAGAGGGCTTTAGGAAATCTAGGTTGATCCGGTATTATCAGTGTTGTCCGATGCTTACTAATTAAGGGTACCGAAGAAGGGCTACAAGGGTG
Source organism: Picea sitchensis (assembly GCA_010110895.2). NCBI lineage: Eukaryota > Viridiplantae > Streptophyta > Pinopsida > Pinales > Pinaceae > Picea > Picea sitchensis. The sequence continues at coordinate 8,297 of SNQJ01S0181973.1, read as the reverse complement.
GCCAATAATGTGAACTTAAATAACACTTGTATTTCCTACATCTATTACTCCCTGACCGTGGTTTTATGCACATAAAGACATATATCTGTAGCTTAAAGACACCAGAACAAGTCTCTACCCTGGAAAAAAAAAATCTCACAATTTATGCTAAGGAAAGTGCCTGACAGATTCTGCAATATACCAGATATAAAAGTATGTAGAATGTAAATGAAATGCTAGAAATGGCGTAATAACAAGAATATAGCCAACATAATTTCCACAACACGAAATGATATAAGAACAATAACAACAATAAATTGCACTTGATTCAGAAGTTAATGTTCATAGTCTCTTTGAGGGCAACTCAAAGAGAAATTTATCATAATAATCTTCAATAGGGTTTTAATACCCTCAATTTTTTATTATTTATATACTAAATATATCTATTAAGAGAAGCATCTAGAGGAAGATCCTTCTGTAGCTTAAGCTTCTATTAGGTCTTCTTACATCCGCTTTATTCTATTTTATTGAAAGGCCTTATTAATATTGACCTTTATTACATCTGAATATATTGATCTACCTATGTGCGGGTTAGGACCCTAACAGGTTGATACATTCCATGGATGATATCCTTTGGCACATTGTATGATGTTTATGTACATGGTTGATGTACATGGGTGTTGTGCATTGTGGGCACATTTTGGTACACGATGTACTTGGTTGATATATAGTTCATGATTCTCTATTTTATTGTTGACGTATCTTTTGTTTCATAATGTATGGTATGGCACAAGCTTGATGCATAAACAGGTCCAAGGATCATCTTAGAGAGATTTATTGATCTATGATCCGGTTGAAGATAGGGGGAGACATACCCATAGGGGGAGTCATTATTCTTCCCATGATTCTATGAGGTGATATTTATCAGATGCATACCTAGAAAAGAGCCCTATATTTGAAGAAAGAGCATAGAGGCATAATTCCAGGGGGAGTGATGGTCACAGGGGGAGTATGAGTGATGGATCTTCAGCATTACATCAGAGTGATATCCCTTTTTCAAAAGTGGAGAGATTATTCATAGGAATATCAAAGGCATTCAGATAGGGGGACCAGCCCCAAGGAGATTTCAAGCAGGGGGAGTATCCCCAAGGAGAGAAGATCATTTCCATTGATGTTAAAGGGGGAGAGATAGTCACATTGATGTGATTGATGTTTAATGGGGAGAGATAGTCATAAATGATGTGGAAAGATAGCCACATTGATATGATTGATGACTATAGATGTAGAGCATGCCTTATTTACATGTTGATATCAATGATTGGTGTTGACATAAATGTTGGTATTTCCATCAATGCCAAAGAGGTAGATTGTTGAATCATGTTGTCATTGATGCTAATGGTTTGGTTGATTGATGTCAAGTGATTAAATTATTGATTGATGGCAATGGATTGATTGATAGGCTTGATTGATTGGTGATTTATGAACAATGTATATGTATTATCCTTGATGAGAATGATAGATGTTAAGTGGAAACCAATCAATGAAGATGGATCAATGAGTTGTCATTGATACATGATGAAGATGGATTCTTTGATATATGATGCATAGTTTGTTTGATGAAAATATGACTCATTATTTTCTTGTCATGGTACAAATGGATGAACTCCAAAGTGGTCCCCTTATGGTGAAATCCCTCATGGGAAGATGCTTTGTGGTTGAGTTATGGTTGAGAGAACCCATGCTTGTATGTGGAATAAAGAGAAGAAGATCACTAATCTTATTGGTTAAACTATCCTAGATGGATAGTGCTTGTCATGCCATTTCCAGTGGTATGTGGAATGTCACATAAATCCTCACGGTTTGAGAGTTATGGCCTTACGAAGTTGCAAGACCCCCATATGAAGGCTTGAAGCCCCCAAGGTCAAAGAAGTCAAAGTGACCTAAAAGAAGAAATCATTATTTAAATGATAAAGTAAAGTGAAAAAGTCAAGATGGATTATTTAAATAATAAAGAGAAGTGACAAAATCAAGAAAGATTATTTAAATGATAAAGAAGGAATATTTAAATGATAAAGTATTGGAGAACTTTCTATCTATGGAAAGTGGTTAACCCTAAAATAAGAAAAATAGGTTAAGTGACCTAGAAATGGGTTAAGTGGCCTAGAAATTGGTTAAGTGACCTAGAGGATGAAAGTATAAATAAGATAGCAATGGTCATTTGCATATCATCATTTTTGTGGATCAATGGAGAGCTTCTTGTGAGATTATCTTTTGGAGTGTTGATAGAGAGATTTTTGTGGGAGCATCTTTGGTGTGGATCTCTTGAGCATGATTGAAGATCTATTATGATAAAGAGAGCATGAAGAGGATCTCATGGACACATCAAAGTTTCAGCAATATCAAAGATATTGACATCAAAAGTCTCGGAGCTTCAAAAACCCTAGTATAAGCATGATATTTTTTAAAATGGAGGCAGAAACAAAGTATAAGCATGATATTTTTTATGGTGCTTCGAAAGGTAATCTAGGGGTGGCAGGAGAGGGGGGATAATTTAAAATCCTGAGGGAAAAGCATAAAATAAATTTTCTTTGGGGATTGGTAAGTGTTCTAATAACTAGGTGGAAGCCTTGCCTCTCTATATGGGGTTGAGATCCATCAATCCAAATAGAAATTGAAAAGTAATCACAATTGGGGACTCTAAGATAATTATTAAACTCATGAGAGAGATATCTAGGCAATGTTGAAGCAGTGTCGGGAAGAAGCAACATAACCCACTGCACGACCAATAGTAGCAAGAACAACCCAATGCCCATAGTGAATAAGGCGCAGTGACGCAAGGTGTTTCAAACCCATTAAACCCCATAAAAGCCAAGACTGGGTATGGGATACGAATGTGTAAAGACAACCAGCCATTCTAGACCAATGAAACCCTCCAACTAAAACCAGTAAGGATGACAGAGAGCCTCTATGGTTGCTAACACTCGGGATGACCAATAACACTATGACTCCAAACATAATTGCAGTGAAATCCACCAATGATTCATGCAAAAAATCACAATTTAATACAGTTTCCATACTTAAGGAAAGAACAAACCCATACATCTAAGCCAATATCTATTTCATAACCAAATCAGACTCGTGGATGGCAAAAAAATACATACATGTAATCAAAAGCACCTTAAAACGCGAGTTGGTTGAGCGGTTCTCACTATGCTTGAAAGTCGGAGCATAACCATAGAAAACACAGTTGAACAATAGCCCAACTAGGGTGGAGGCCAGTGGAAGGAGTAAGGGTGGCATGTAGTAAATGCATGTCGCCTCCATCCTCGGTCCATTAATTCCTTAGTACACGCCAGCAAGCTTCTCATTAACTCAATTAATTAAACCATGTATTGAAACCATCACCCACTAAAACCAATAGCGTGACCCATATCAAACTTATGTCATAACATAAATCACCACTTCATACAACTCAATCAAATCGCATAACTATTAGCTTATTGCTAGGGCTAACAACAACCATTTAAAATGCATGTAGAGTAGTATATAGCATACTTTAATTTCTTCCCTTTTCATTTGTTTATATTGATTTTTCCTTTTTCCAACTGCTCTTTAATATTATTACTAACATGTATGTTGTGCAGGTGTCAAAGTAACGAGTCCAGGAACAAATAGCAATAGTAGAATGGATAACATAGGAAATCGTAACATGTGATTAGAGCTCAAAACATAGAATACGATATAACCAACATATAACCGACATATAATAAGCCCAATCCATCACCAATAAGATCTCATCAACCATGTAAGTAGTGTCGAATAGTAGCACAAACATCAAATAAGAGCTAGATATTATCTCCAATCTACAAGGGGTCCGACCTACTAGTATTATTTAGCTTTTGTAATAATAGGCTTTACCAACACTTTGTGGGAAAAAATTCGTTGCAATTTTAATCTTCAACATTGTGTAAGCTTGATTGTTATTGACTAATAATATCTTGCAGGAGTGTCACTATGGCAGAACTAATCCAACATCTTATTCTTGACCAAAAATCAACTAAAAGATTAAAAAAAAAAAACAATAAAAATCATAACATAATGAGATTACAATTTTTTTTAAATAGCAGAGATAAAATGAAAGAAATGTAAAAATAGAAGGAAATTGTTGAAAACAGAAAGCATAAATCAAACTATTGTAAAGCGAAAATGAAAAACAGTGGAGAAGTGAAAGCAAAGCTAGACTACTAAAATACAAAAAATCCAATCAGCGTTAGAAATTTTCAAGTTGGTTCCACGTAATGTTTCAAGTGAGAACTTCAGTGTTGTAGGAAAACAATCGCTCCTGTAAATATTTAGAATGTAAGAATTAGTACCCAGGACAAAAGCGATCTTGAAAGGACCCAGCCAAAATTTTTGAAATTTTGAATGTCTTCCACTATCAGCGTGAGCTGAATTCCATAGCAATACCCTTTCATTGACTTTAAATTTGATGGTCTTGACACTCTTGTTGAAATACTTCTTAACATTATGATGTCTCCTTTTTATATTATCCAAGGCAAACATCCTTTGCTCTTCCAAAGCTAGGAGTGCATTAATCCTTTGTGAAATATCAGAAGAATTTAATTCTTCGATCTGTAGCATCAACCTTAAGGAAGACAGTTCCAGCTCAGTAGGAAAAATGGATTCTTGACCATATACAAGCTGGAAAGGGGTGCAACCAGTGCTTACCTTGGCAGTAGTTTGATCTGCCCAAAGGGCATAAGTGAGGAGAGTGTGCCATTGACGAGGCTTATCTTCGATGAGCCTTTTGACGATCCTCGCCAGATTTTTGTTGGTAGACTCAGCCTGCCCATTTCCTTGGGGATAATAACCTGATGAGGTGAAATTTTTAACCCTCAACTTAGCTAAAAATTGGGTCATCTTAGCAGAAATGAAAGTGAGACCATTGTCTGTAATAATTTCCAATGGAAGACCAAATCTGGAAAAGATGTCATTTTCACGGAAAGAAATTACATGATCATCTGTTGAATGCTTAAGTGGGACAACTTCAGCCGATTTTGTAAAATATTCTTTGGTTGTCAAAATAAAAAATTGTCCTGATGAAGATGGGGGGATTAATAGGACCAATAAAATCCAATCCCCACTTTGAAAAGGGAAATTCTGGGAGGACAGGTTGTAATGGCATGGCTAAAAGGCACTATTTCCCAGAAAATTTTTGGCACTTGTCACAAGATCTCGAAAAAACATAAGAGTCACGAAATATTGAAAGCCAATAGTATCCTTTTCTAATAATCTTGAAAGCAGTGGTTTTAGCAGAAAAATGGCCTCCAACATGAATGACCGAATTTGAAGAACCATGAGTTTCTTGCAATAGTTTGTGTGCCTCTTCATTGTTTACACAACGAAGCAACACACCATCGGTAAATATTCAAAACAAGAAGTCTCATATAATGACATATCTTGCAGATTCAACACGGAGCCTTCTCCTTTGATGAGTGTCTAAGTTGTGTGGACATATTTGGTTTTGTAAATAGTAAATTAAATTCTTATACCAAGGATGTTCAGACACAGGGAGGATTTGGTTATCAATGTAAAAGAGAGTTGACAGGGAGCTATCATCTTCATCAATCTCTTCAGCATTCTCATCATGCTGAGATAAGTGAAGACCTAAGTCACGTCCCTTGATAGTGGTAGAAGTCACGATATTCAAATCATGCTCCTAGATCTTGGCAAGCCAATGTGCAAGCTTCCCTAAAAGATAAGTCTATGAGAGAAAAAACTTGATAGCAGGTAAAGGAACTTTTACCAATGTATGCTTACCTAAAATGAAGTGGTGAAACTTCTCAACAAAATTTAACAAGAGAGAAAGTATGTTTCTCAATAAAATAATATTTAAATCCATCATTAGACAAGATTTGACTCATAAAAGCCACTGGTTTTTCATTACCTTGGTCATCATTTTGCATGAGAACAACAAAAACTGCTTCCTCAGTGGTATTAGTATATATCGTGAATTCCTTCCCAAAATCCGGCTTCGCCAAGACTAATGCAGAACTAATTGCTTTCTTTATCCCTTCAAAATCATTTTTGACATCATATGTCCAAGAAAAAGAATGATCTTGCTCAAGAAGATTATGAATTGGTTTGAACATCACAACAAAATCTAGAAAAAACCTACGGACGAAGTTAATAACCCCCATAAAAGCCTTAACCTCCTTCTTGGAAGTGGGAGCGGGAAGATTAAGGATAGCAACAATCCTTTCAGGATCAATGCTTATTCTCGAATCAAAGACAATGTGTCCAGGGATCTTTCCCTCTGTAACGTCGAAAATAGATTTAGAAGGATTCAGAGAAATACCAAATTTCCTACATCGAGTGAGAACTTTTCTCAGATGACCAAAATGATTTGATCGGGTTTTAGAATAAATAGTTAAGTCGTCCAGGTAGATCTGGATGATCTTGTCAATCAAATTGTCGAAATCTATTTGCATAGCTCTTTAAAAAGTGGCACCTGCATTAGATAAGCCAAAAGGCATACATTCATAAGCAAAGGTACCCCAATGAGTAATAAAGGTGGTTTTATATTTATCTTCCCTTTTTACCTTGATTTGATTGTAACCAAAAAAAATGTCAAGTAAGTACATCATTTCTGACCCTGCAACTTGCTGCAAAATCATCTCCATGTTAGGGAGAGGTGTTGGCACAGGGGCAGACCCAGGGTTCAACGCTACAATAGCGCACCAACAAAACCCTAACTATCGACCCTTTTGGCAACACCTGCGAAGCAGATGAACTCTCACCCGAGGTAGAGGCAGGGGTGGTTGCAGGACTCCAATGTCTGCAACCTTAACTGGGACACAGATCTGTGATTGTAATACCATAACAGAGCACTTAGCAATTATGATTCATCACTATTTAGTCCTAGTTTACAGTGCAGCTAAACCCTAACAACAAATCAGCACAACATTCACATAGATTCAATAGATTCAAGCACTAACCATACCAATAGAGATCAGATCTAGCATTCATTCACATTATTCAGCATCAATCTATCATATCAAATTCATCTATCATCCAAAATCACACTAAGAATTGAATCACATAAACAAAAGAACAACCAAAAGGCACAATGCATTCACAACACAGGATATATGTGGTTCACCCCCACCCTGAGGCTACATCCACCAACTCTTCGTCTTCTTTATTGTCTTTAATCAATCTTCTTACATGCACAAAGACTCAAAATTAACTCTGTAGAGGACAGGAGATCCGTGCACCTCGCTAGATCCCCCTTCCTTGAGTTATAGCACAAAGTCTTCCAAAATCTCTTACAATCACTTGCACTTAGCTCTGCAAACCTCACACAATATGCACAAAGCAATTAGCACTTAGCACACTTGCCACTGACAAGTCACTACTAGTCACTATTCTCTACTCCTTACATCGCTTAGACTTCTATTTATACATTACAAAATAGGCCTAAGCATGGGTAAACCCATGGGTCGACATCCCCATACCCATTACATAAGCCCAAAACCCAAAAAGGCCCTAAAAAGGGTACAATATCCCATGATCTCTGCTTTGTATTGCACTCCACCTTCGACAGCATGTCATAGTCCCATAAATAGGTCAAACATGACCAAGGATCCTCAAAACTTGGTCAAGGGCCAACATGCCCCCAACACTCACCTGTGACTCATCCCAAGTCACTCTAATCTGGGTAATTCTGCCTCAAAATCCTCAAGCTTGGATCGAGTTGCTTCGACCTATTTCGGTGCCATGGCCTCCTGCTCAGTGAACTCTTGGATAACAGCTTCGTTGATAGGTCCCTCTAAGCATTGTTCAGTTGTAGTGATGACTTGCTCTAGTTCTACTCCTCGACATTCGATCTCTGAGAACAGTTGGAAAGCCTCATCCTATATACGTTGGAGCCTCTGAGTCACTTCCATGACTCTGCTTTGAAGGGTGTGGACCTATTGTTGAGAACTACATTTCTCTTGGGATCGCTTCATCCTTTCAATAGCTGATAGGGGCTGTTACACATCAAAATTACTCACTTTGATAGTGTCGCAAGTGTCGTCATTACAAAGGTTGCAAGTGTCGCATTTTGCTCACAAGGTCGCAAGTGTTGTATGTTGCTCACAAGTGTTGCAAGTGTCAAAGCAAAGCATACTTCCATGATGCCTATGTCGTGCCCATAACGACATAATAAGGACACTTGAAACAACTCAAACATCTGATTTGGAAGAGGAGAAATGAGTCAACAAGCTTGCAAACCTTTTGCCACCTGAAAGCACCCAAAAAACTGAGTTTTGGAG
>SNQJ01S0181972.1:20702-31428 GCA_010110895.2 Picea sitchensis | reverse complement strand
GTGTAAATTTCTGAAGATGAATATGCTGTAAAAGAAATTTCTCAAAAGCTCATAAATAATAAAAAGCCCTCTCTCACTGGTTTTCCCCTTGTGGGTTTTTCCAGGGTCGAAGTTAGACCGAAAATCTTTGTGTCTATATTTTATGAGTTTTGCATATTGCTGATATTTTATTTCTGCGTTGAAAAAGATGTTCAAAATCCTCATGTTTCAGTTCTGAAGTTTATTTTCTGTTAAGTTTTTATATGATGAAACACCGTTGTTTCATATGCTGAAACACCGTTGTTTCATATGTTGAAACAGTGTTGAGTATATGCTGAAACAATGTTGAGTATATGCTGAAACAGTGCTGAGCATATGCTGAAACAGTGCTGAGACATATGCTGAAACAGTGCTGAAACTGGAGTTTCGGCATTTAACTTTGGCTGAAAAATCAGTGAGACTGAAACTGGGTGGGGTCTGAAAATTCTTACACAGGAATCCTAACGACACGGAGTTGAACACAATGAAACGAAAGTCCCGAAGTCGCGAGTTGCGATAGGAAGTGACGTGGAGTTTTGGGATTTCGGCATTTCGAGAGTCGGGAAACAGAGGAGACAGCGCTTTGCGAGCGAAAATCTTGAAAACCCGAAAGAGTGACAAGTGGCAGGAGTCTACGTCAAAAGTAGAAAACCGCAAGAGCAATAGGTGGCATGTCCTCATCAAATAGGCGGAGTCAACCGTGTTGACCATTTCGGGATTTGGAGGTTAGAGAGTTGAGAGCTTTGCATCTGGATTCGCGAAATTGTGAAGTCCAAAATCCCGATGAAGTAAAGAGCCCGTTGAAAAGTCAACTTTTGCCGCGTGCATCGGAGTTTCAGCAATTCGGGTTTCGGGGGTTGTAGAGATAGGAACCCTTGACATCAGGGATCGCAAAATCGCGAAACCCGAAGTTCTGAAATAGCGAAAAGCGTGATCCTATTTCGAGTCAGGAGATTTGGGTTGATGCTTCATGTTTGATCACATGGGCACACTCATAAGGACCTGTGGATACATTGTTGTGTGTGAAGGGTATTTCCTGAGGGGATACCAAAGAAGTCAATCAGACTTAAAGGGCAGATTAGAACGATCCTGTGCGGACCTTGGACCTGAGGGTTTGGGGGGTCTACATCAAATATTCATGATTATATATACATGGATAGACGCACTAGCCTATTTGTGTCCTTATACCTAACCAAAAAATGAAACATATTCTTTTGAATAAAACACTCAAAGATGTTTTTAACAATGATTTTTTTATAGGAATTAAGGCACTTGAATTTAATTCTAGAGGAAAATGCTTTATTTGAAAAGTTAAAGGAGAATTTGATGGGTCCAATCTACCATAGGTGGGAAAAACATATCAACATCTCCTTGGCCTATAAATAATGCTTCCACTTATTCATTGCCTGCACCAAGGTATGGAGTTCTTTGTCTTATGTAGGGTAGTTTAGCATTGATCCATGTAATAACTTTGAATGATAACAAATCAGTATCTCCCATAACATTAAGATTAAACCCATAACATACCCAATAGCATCAATTTCCAATTCAAATGACTTGTGTAAGTTATTTAGTGATAGGATCGAGGCTTAAGTAATCCTCTCCTTTAATTCTTCAAATCCTTTCTGTTGATTTATATCCCACTTGAAACTCTCACTATTGGTTGTTATAACATGAAGTGGTATTGTCAAAGATAAAAATGATGTTATAAACCTTCTTAAATATTGGTAACTCTCACAAAATCCCTAACTTCTATGACATCAATGGGAATGGTTGTGATGGCCTCTATCTTTGTAGGAATAATATTCAACTCATCTTCACTAATGACATGCCCCAGGTACATGTTGATCACTTTTTCAGTCATGAAAGTTTGAGTCTCTTTATATTTTTTTTCTTTTTGTATATCCTATACTTAGCCAATTTTTTGTTTCTTTCCTCTTGGAGTTTGCATTAACCTTGCCTATAATCACCATAATACCACAAGCCCGGAAGTCTCAAAGCATCACACTTCACCATTTTTCTATTTTTCTTTTCCCACACTTGGTATTTTTTCTGTTTGCAGGATTCATATTGTGGAGGTGAATAATGTTCCAAAAGACCCCAACTCCGCATTCCGCTCACTCCAAAAATGACCCGCAACATACCTTTTGTTCTTTCTTTTACTTGGTATATTTTCAAGTTGTGGATGTGGAACTCCCCTACATCCACCCTTCTATATCCCGTAATCTCACAATTCCACAATCATGATTTTGCACATCCCGTCAATTGTTCTGCACCTTTATACTTCAACATTTTCCATACATCCTAACCCATAATCCCATTTCCCGAGAACATTTGTTATCATACTACCAGATTGACTAGCCCATGAGATGAATTAAAACAATTTTAATGACACAAATCTCATAATTTCCCCGCCTTAAAGGAAAATCAAATCATGCAGTTAAAACTTGAAGCCAAAGTGTATGATATTAAATAAAGTACGTGGAAGAATTTATTAATCTAAATCCTCACCGTAAATTCTTATTACGACAGGACCGCCACCTTTTTCATTCTAATCAAGGTTTGCCAAATATGCCCTAAAGAAAAGACTTTGATTGTGGCAACACTGTGAATACATTAGGACATGAAGACCATGCTTTTCAATGGTCTGAGGCATTTAAATGGCATACAATGCTCCCTCTTGAAGAAAAGAATTCAAAGAAGGTCTAGACTTTTGGAATAACATTGGCAGGTTGTATGTCTGAAGTATCAGACTTCAAGGAGCTCATTCTCTGGTGTGTTGATAACTTCAATTGTGAAAAGAGGATTATTTAGTTGCGGGGGAAGGCTCTTATTTCTCTGGCGCCCAGAGTGTTTAAAAGGATGCTCAGGCTCCTTGAGCCTACCACGATATTTAGAATTTAAGAAGCAGATGCATTTCTAAAGGCCAACCATGGAGGGATGGAAATCTTGGACAATTTCCTTTTAAAGCTGTCAGAATATTCTGAAAATTCCATCGATATAAAGGTATGATCTTTGAAATACCCTTACAAATAATTCACATGTTTATTCACCAGAATTAATGGGTATGAATTTATAACTACCATCCCAAGATATGTATTGCATGTCTTGCACCTCTCTATCCATGAGAGTGTTTTATTTGACTGGGCTCGAATTATTTCGAGCGAAGTCTCTTTTCAACTTGTAAATTTTCAGAAAAATAAGAAATCATTTATGAGTTCATATTTGATTTATGTGATATCATATTGCCATATCTTTGAAGATTTGCCTCGCGCAACAAGTGTCGACTTTGGCAAAGACCGTGTGCAATTTTGGTATACTGCATTATGGAAACACAAATCTCCATATAAATTTTATGAAGTTTCGAATGCTTTCCTATCTACTTCCAAAAAATTGGTCTATGGTCCTAATACATCAAGAATAAATATCAAAGCTGCTACCTTTTTGGTAGGAAAGGGGTTTTTGAAACCCTAGATGATTTAAGTTTCATAAGATTATATGGCTTTGAGGAAAAATCCTCTTTACTCCCTTTTTATGTGTCAGAAAAAATATGTGTTATTGAAGTTTGTAAACAATATAAGTTTTGGGCACACTTATTTAATAAGAAGTGGGAAAATTAATTCATTCCATTGCCTTGGAAAATCGAGGAATTCGTTGTTAAAAACATTTCCCATCTGAATGAATTTTCTAAGTATTTCGATAACTTCAAATTAGGAGAAGTCCCTGAAGTCTTGAGATTTTACCCCAATGATTTGTCTACAACACATATGTTTGCAATCGATTATGGCTCATCCTTTGTGAAGACTACCCTATTCAAAGAAGGAGGTGGGGATAATCAGAACCCCGTGGAATCCATCCTGGACAAAGTTAATGATGATCTTGACACCTTGGTTAGCACTAATTACCAACATAAACAGAAGGGTCGGACCATCAGAAGTGGTAACCCTAACCCCGACTCGCCTAATGTTTCACAAAGGAATTCTTCAATAAAAAACTGAACCTAGGGAAGTAATCTTGGCCCAAAGAATTCCCATTAGGGAAATTCTAGTGGTGGAGGAGATGAGAACACCCCAAAAGGAAACACTGGTAAAAATCACAGTGCCCCCATTGCACTTAAGAGGAAAAGAGATGTAACTCAAAAGGGAGAAATCCCTATACCTGAATTTGAAGGCATGGAAATAGATGCAGAAGAAGGAGACCTTGATTGGGCCACACAAAGTTTGTTAGAAAAAAAAAGAAATAACACAAGATTTTGCTTGCCAAGAGCCAGTTATTTTTTAAGAAGCGTCTATCACATTACACCATGTTGCTTACAACAAGGAATCTAAAAAATTAACGAATGAAAAAATTATCTTAAAAATAAAAAGGTTGTTAAGAAATGGAACTCGGAGATTGGTCTACATGGGGTAAAACCCTCAAAGATCATGAAATTTCATGAAGCAACCGAAGAAGCACTCAATTCCTCAGTTAGTGAAGTTGAAATAGAAAACCAAGTATTGAAAGAAATAATAAAAAGAATTGGAGAATGTCTTATTCCCGAAGACTTTGTTCATCGATCCGATTGTTACCATCCAGACTCTCGGTACTTTGGAAGACATTCCAGAATCTAGTTCCAAGATAAGGGGTGCTTCAAAACTATTGATGGCCATCCGATAGTACATTAGAGTTAACATCAAAAAGAGAATATCCTTTATTTTTTAGATATGGGAACTAGCTACTAGTTCTATGTAATACCCATGTTTCCCCCATCTTGTAAATATAACTATAACCTATAAAAAGACTATGGGTAGACTGAATATGTGTGGATGTTGGAATGAATGAACCTTTTTGTTACAAAAGGTAATGTATGTATTTATATTATTAAATAAAATGGATAGTTTTGCGTAATTGATGAAGGAGTTTGCCAGGGTAGATCATGATGTTATGATAGAGATGGTGAGGGGAACCAACAATGGTTAAGATGACCCCCACCAGACCAATACCTTACTGGATTTAAATTACTTAGACCCAGAACAGTCCTCTGACCCAGAAATAAGTTACCGGTCAGGCTGGTAGTTGGGAAGTCCTCCTCAAGACTTAATGAGGAGATGGGAAGAGTACCCATCTGAAAGACTTCATGACCTGACCACGAACTAGGGATTTGGACCCACACAATCTTGTTGAGGAAGGAAAGAAAAGAAGGGAATTCATGTGGCATAGAGGAGATGAGAGAGATGAGTCTAGAGGCCATTTTCTGAAGAGGGATAGCATGTGCATCTCTCTGGTTCAGAAGAGAACTGAAAAACAAGTGTGTTCTAGGTACAGGAATTTGTTAGGCAATGTCTTTAGTCCAAGCTGATAAATGGGGTTGCAAGAGGATGAGTGACTGAGGAAACACTCATCGCAGACCCCCTTGCTTGGTAGAGGGAGAAACGATTTGCTAAATTCTTGTGGAAGGAGGAGAGTGATCTTCGTCCTTGGTTGTTGTTGAACGAGAAGGAAGAGTCTCTCTCAGAGCATCATGATCTAGCTAGGGGGTGGCCAGCGATAAATCCATCCAAGAGTGGTTGTGCCTATGGTTGGGTGGAAAAGGGCACCCCTCTCAGCAGTTGCTTCACTATCTGGTTTCTTGATAAGTATTCTCATACTCTGTGTACTAGGATTGAAATGATGGTTGGATGTTTGCGTCTGTGACTAAAATTTGCATTGTTTGATTAATTTTAAAAATGCTTATTGTTCCACTATAAACCCCTGCATTTGAATGGTCTAGTTTGCCTCTGCTTAGTAGCACGAGAAATTTTAGAACTGGGTCTGAAATGAATTTAAGAATAAGCTTACGATTTATGTACTGGTTGGAAAATACTTAAGGGAATTTTTCCAAGGGTTGATTTTGTAGCATAAGAGTCGGGCCAGACTTCGTTGGGACACCTCAGTCTTGTCGACCCCATGAATTTTCCTTCGCAGGTTACTAACTTCAAGCTCATTGGAGGGAGGGCGCCTCCTTTGAACCATTCGTCTATGTGACTGAGGGCTCATGTCCACAACCCCAACCAAATCACAGCTAAGAGTTGAGCATGCAGCCCCAAAAATTGTCAGGAAATCCATATGACCAGGACCTTGGAACCCTTCGCTAGGTCTGAAAGGAGCTATGTTATTTTGGCTTCGAAACTCTGAGATTTTGGAGCTCCGGGACGTTATGACTTTACAACCTTCGAAAACAACCGAAGGTAACCTGCTGGTACGGTTACTAGCGAGGTTGACCAACATATAGCGATTTCTTAACCGTGACCATGGGATTTGTCCCACTATTAAACCTTGACCACTTACCGGTCACGAAGTAACATGAGTCGCAGATATGAGGATACTCGGAGTCTTCCCTGGTCATTAGATCTACGTCATGGTCAGTCTGGCATTGACCACTCCGGGAGAAAGGGAGTGTTAAGCGGGTGGAAACCCTGAATGCCGAACTCACGAAGTGACGGGAACCATAGATCTGGGGATGCTTTGAGATTTCCCATGACCATTAGATCTAGACAAGGGTTAGCCCGACATTGACCACTCCGGAAGAAAGGAAGTGTTAAATGGGTAGAACCCCCGAATGTCAAAGTCACGAAGCGACGAAGTCTGTAGATCTATGGATCTACGTGGACCTATATTGACTGTGGGATAAGAGGAGGTTGTTGGCGGAAGTTCGGGCTTCAAATATCTAGGTGATTTCACAGGTAGGAGAGGCTAGAGACTGTCGGAGGCTTTGAGTCTGGAGTGACGTGGCAAGATGATGTCACCTAGGGTGACGTGGACCCATGTTCAACATGCCACATGTTGCCTTGATTTGTGCTTTTTACACACCCTATATGCCATTAGAATGTGACACATGTCATCCATTAATGGGGCCATGTGTCATCTCTGCTTTTTACCGCATGTCATCCTCCCAGCGCATGCTCGCCTGGCCCAAAATATCATGGAGTACCCGAGACACTAGGAGTTCGAGACTTCGGCGAACTTGAGATGTTGTAATGTTGAGGTAAATAGATCGAAGGCCCGTACCTACCTACCCATGCCTCTGCATTTAATGCACCACCACATGTAAGTGTGGGCCCTTCAAGAATCAAGGGTTTCAAAACACCATAGGTTTGGGGGGGGGGAGGGTTGTATTGAATAAGTTGAAAGGGCCAAAGGCTGGAACCACGTGGCAAAATTATAGGGTTTCGGGACTCCAGAGGATATGCGAATAGAGAGACCGACATTCATCGTCGAATGTCAAAATCCCATAACCCTGTGTGCTAAACGAGAACGTAACTTCCAATCTCGAGCTCGGATTTGAGCACGGTGATAGTTGTTGGAAAACTCTTGACGAGCATAAAGAGATGGATACCTTGGGAAGAGGATACGAGATCATTAAGTAAAAGAAAAAAATGTATACCCCATCCCTCTAATGGATACCTAAGGGGTCAGGTGTGTTACAAAGTGGTATCAGAGCGGGCAACAACACTTGGCCTGCTTAGGTTCATGAACGAGTCACATAAAAATCTTATTAGCGAACTTTAAGGGGTAACCCCCTATCTTACCCCATTCTTAAGAAACTTATCTAAAACACTAGTGAAAAGAGGAATGAAACTTTACGTTGTTGTTATATGTTTGAAAGTCTAAATTGTGTGTTGCTAGTGTTCTAAATAAAGAAGTCGACTTCACCTTACAAATTGTATGTGTTGTTCATAA
Source organism: Picea sitchensis (assembly GCA_010110895.2). Classification (NCBI taxonomy): domain Eukaryota; kingdom Viridiplantae; phylum Streptophyta; class Pinopsida; order Pinales; family Pinaceae; genus Picea; species Picea sitchensis. The sequence goes on along the minus strand of SNQJ01S0181972.1, from coordinate 23,712 downwards.
ACTAGTAGATAATTAACTAACATAAAAAAAATTATCGGCACTCAAGTAGTCAGTGGACAACAGGAAAACTACAACGTAAAGGATGGTGACACACCATGAGTTGGGGGAAATCTCCCATAGTAGAGAAGAAGAATCTGATGAGAGGAGGGCAGTGGAAACCCCTCTAGATTTGGATAAAACCATAAGAAGCCTCGTGGCGGAATTACAGAGTTGTAAGGCTGATAATGAAAGGTTAATAAAAGAGCAGGAAAAGCAAACTAAAATTAACGCAGTCCTACAACAAAGCCTATCAGATATACAAACGCAGCTGCAACATGGACCCGCAACCAGTCATATGGACAGACATCATACTAATAAAACCCAAATTCCACCTAAGATACAAAAGCATGGTCATGAAAGTGGCCACACAAGGAGGTGCACCTCAAAGAAGACCCAACATGGAGCCAAGAGACACTCAACAGAAGAATCCTCTAGTGAAGAAACTGACAACTCCAAGGAATCTTCAAGTAGCAAGACTAGTTCACATTCCCAGAGGAAAAGAAAAAAGAGGAAGCATTCCAAGAGCCATGACCCTGAAGAGTTTAAGAAAGCCAAACCACCCACTTTCGATGGAGAAATTAAGAAGGGGGGAGAAGCAGAAGATTGGCTGCTTGGCTTGAAGAAGTACTTCAGAGTCCATGACTACTCTAAAAACTTAAAGGCTCGAATAACCATTTTCAACTTGAACAAAAATGCTTCCATTTGGTGGGATGACCTTAGGAATGTGAAAGGAATCCATGAGAAGGACCTATCATGGAAACAATTTAAAAAATACTTCAAGAACAAGTATCTGTCGGAAAAATACTTTGATGGGAAGACCAATGAGTTCTATGAACTCAAGTTAGGACAACTCACAATAGATGAATATATCAACAAATTTCTTGAGTTGATAAGGTATGTGCCCTACATAAAGGATGAAAAGGTAAAGATGCAACGATTTATTAGTGGATTGGCTTAGTCCTTCCGAGACAAAATTCAATTTGATGAACCCAAGACCTTAGAGGATACTATTCGTAAGGCAAGGTATTGCTATGAGCAATTCAAGAATAAGGCAAAACCTCATGAGGACTCGAAGAAGAAAAGTATTTCGGGATTCAAGAAGAAGGGGTTTAAACCCTCGAGATTTAAGAACCATGGGAAAAGTTCTAAGATGAGCCTTCCTACTAAAAGTGTATATCGACATAATTTCCCATCTTAGAGTGGTAATAAACCCTTTGGAATAGCCCCAGGTAAGACTGATAACACAAAGAGATAACCCTTGAAATGATGGGGTTGTGGAGAAGAACATTTGTTGAGGGATTGTCCACATAGGCAACAGAACAATAGGAGGCTCTACAACGTCCAAGAGGCTAACACAATCAATGATGTGGAAAGGAGCATGCCACAAATTTATGCAGCCTTGGATGATAGACAAGCTGACCACCAAGCTTCAGTGGTGGAGATGGAAGGTATGATTGCCAACCATCTAGTTTCCATTTTAATTGACCCTGGTTCTAATCTGAGTTATCTTGCCCCTCAAACTGTTGAGAAATGTAAATTGTAGCAAGTAAAACATGTTAAATCACAGATGGTATAACTAGCGACTAGAACCAAAAGACAGGTAACAGAGGTCATACCAGCATGCCAATTCATTATGAATGGATTACCCACCCAAGCAACCCTAAACATGCTCACTTTACGATCCTATGACCTGCTAATTTGCATGCACTGGTTGGTTGCCCATAAAACCAAGTTGGATTGTTACAATAAAATTTTGGAGTGTGAAGATGAAGAATGGAGAAAAATAACCCTACAAGGGATTTAAAACCCTGTCTTAGTGAGGCAAATATCAACCCTTCAAGTGAAGAATTATTGCAGAAAAGGATGTCCTGTGTATGCAATACAAGTGTTGAACTCTGTTGAGAACAAAAAACCAAGCCTAGAGGACCATCCCATATTAAGAGAGTATAAATATGTGTTTCCAGAAGATGTATCAGGTCTATCTCCAAGAAGAGATATTGACTTTTCAATGGAAATTGTACCAGGAGCGGTGCCAGTGTCTAGAACACCCTATAAAATGAGTACACCAGAGCTAGTTGAGCTCAAACTACAACTAAAGGAGATGTTGGACAAAGGCTACATTCGACCTAGTGTATCTCCATGGGGAGCACCAACCTTTTTTGTGAAAAAGAAGTATGGAACACTCAGGTTGTGCATAGACTATAGACAACTCAATAAGATGACCATTAAGAATAAGTATCCCTTGCCAAGGATCGATGAATTGTTTGAACAATTAAGGAGTGCTACAATTTTCTCCAAGATTGACTTGAGGTCTGGATACTATCAAGTCCGAATTAATGATGAATACATCCACAAAACAACCTTTAGGACAAGATATGGTGATCAAAATCTGGACTAGGGGTCAAATTTTAGCTCAAAAATTAACGTTCTCAGAATTGCCTCAAAACGAACGTGAGCGTAGCCCTCGTCATTACGAACCCAACGCAACTCGTTTCGTCTCAAACAGACGTCGGGAGCGAGAGATATTGCGATCTATCCGAATCGTCAAACAGGTAAAAAAAATGGATGTTGATTGTGCAGTCCGTACAGTCTGTACGGATGTTGACGTGGCATGATCGTACGCTGACGTGGCTTGACCGTACATGCTGACGTGGTAGGTGACATGTCAGTTTCGGATTGGCAGTTGTGGTCGAATCAATTGACGACACGTGGCAATTTCTTGGCAAATGTTATGGTGCCACGTGGCCCAGTCATGGGCTGCCACGTGGTACCCCTTTATTGGTTTTGGTTTGTTAATCAAAATTTTGTAGTCGACCGGATTCAAACCAGTGACCTCCCCCACTGTATAGCGCCTTCACAAAGTTCGTCCGACCAACGGACCACATGTTATGCCTTGTAATGTATACGAACTTTATTGTATTTAAATTTGCAAATTGTAACCGTTGGCGGGGGGACGGGCCGGGGCTTAGCC